>APFE031450611.1:63047-81805 GCA_000404065.3 Pinus taeda
ATGTACCCATGTAGTGCCCATATTGTTACTATTGTGCCCCATAGAAGCCCACTATTGTTATTATTGTGCCCTTACATAGAAAGGAGGTCTTTTCATTTGTATCATCGAAGAATTGTTCATTTATGTAATGTAAAGGAGGTTTCCCCCTCGAAGAGGTTGAATTCTAAGGCGTTGATCTATCTTTTCTTGAGCTAGTTCCATAACATAATATAGTAACATAGCTTAACATCATAAATATGATTGTTATGAAACCAGCTCACAAAAAGATAGAAAAGGTAGATCAACGACTTTAAAATCAGCCTCTTCGAGGGGACAACCTCCTTTACATTACACAAATGAGCAATTCTTGGATGATACAAATGACAATACCTCCTTTCTATATATAGGAGTCTAAGGGGTCCCAATACAAGCAGAGCCTACATAACAATAATATTGTAGGGGCACAGCAATAACAATATTGGGCTTCAATGGGGCATAATAATAACAACATGGGGAATATATGGGCATAATAATACAATAAGGGGGTTGCACTAATAACAATAAGGGGTTACACTAGTAATATAGGGACCTAACAATGATAATCATCTCAACGTACATCGCATGAAGAGAAACAAAATCATAGGTCTCACTATCATGATTCATGAAACAAAATTGGATTCATTAACATGCATAAACTATGAATACCATCTATTTCATTACAATGAAACCATATCATTAAATATCCATCTAGGATCTATTGTGGTTAAGTTGTTAACCTAGTTTGAATCCTCAATATTGTGAGTGTTATGTTTTCATCAAGATACCAATTACTTTTCAATAATCATTTCCACTTCTTTCACTAGGAAGTAGATAATTTACATAGTAGGTATAGTCATATAAATACATTGTTAAACTTCAAATGAGCCTCGTCATCTTAAGACTTAATCTCTAGTCATGTATTCTTCCTTCCCCAAGGAAATTTAGTGAAATTAATCATTAAGATATTATTGGTTGTACAATCATTCCTTAAATCATCAATATAAAAGTTAAAAGTCCATGATCACTATACATATTTTTCTTACCCATCCTAGTACCATTCTTCTCAATGGCACACAAACAATAGGTCATCATGTTTTAAGTCTTTTATCATGCTTAATCCACTTGCACAAGGGATGGTATATCCTTGGTGGTTTATCCATTACTTGGTTGTTATTATTGTTCACTCTAAAATATTTCCTTATATTATCAATTTCATATATCAATGTCACTTGATCTCTTTTATCATAGATTCACCCTTATTCAAGTTGGACTAGAGTTTATTCTCTTCCCCTATTAGTTTATATGATTCTTTTTGTCAATTTGTGTGTAATTCTTCTTGTGGCCTTTTTATAGAATTTTCATTGAATTTCCCTCTTACACTTCATGCTAAGAATTTTATCATTAATCTTCATAATCTATTTCCTTTGCAAAAAGGTAGACAATTGTTATGCTTGATCATCCAAACCTTTAAACATTTATATTCCTATCACTTATCAACCTGCACCAACTGTGAGTGTTCTAGTTCATAATTGCATTTCTTGACACCTTTTAATTATATGATTCATCACTATGAACCTCCAAGTCATCCATAATCATCATTCGTGTTGTTCAGTCCACCTGTTCTATATCCTTAAGAGTGCATGCCATTAATAGAGAGACACTTCTTCACTATCATCACATAAGTTGGTCATGGGATTTATTACATTTTTAGGGTTCAACCTATCACTTTAATGTCATTCACTAGGTATGCACTCCAAGGAATTTGTTTGAGATTTAATTAACTTCTTTAATCTAATAATTTCCATATTATCAATATTTAGTAGGGCACCTTACCTAACTATCATTAATAGTTGACTAGGTAGGATATTCTTTCCTTATGCTCAAGTGTTTCCTCTTTTCCCCATTTTGTCTTCTTGTTTCCATCTTATAGGTGTTGATTTGGTCTAGTGCCATCATACTATAAGTAGTGTATCAAGGTTTCTCTTACCATGTTGGTTGACATAATTCTTTTGTTATTGTTATTCCCCTCTTATGAAGTGATGTCCTCATAGCAAGACAACGAAATAGACATTCATTATGAATTCGGCGATTGTGGCTTAACAATCCTCTAAATCCATGTTATTTAATCTTAGTCATTCAATCATATCTAAACCATTAACTCGTTATTGCTAGGTTTCCTTCTACACAACCCATCCCAGTTTGATCTCGATGTTCTAAGCTTGTAGGTTCCCTTTCTAGTCTATGAGAGAACTCCATATAGCAACAAGACACACTTGTTGATATTTATATTCTTTCTAATCGATGTTCAACCTAAGATCATATCCCTCATTACTTTTATTGATTCCATACCTCATTCATGTAAGATCCTCAACCAATGGACCATACTTTCATCAAAATTGTCAATCCCACCAATCTTATTTTGTCACCCATAATCCCCAAAGAAAAATATCATTCTTAAAAACTAGCAGATCATTGTACATGTCACCACAATAATAATTTCTCTATAGTTAATTCCAAATAGATGTAATATTTTTATTAATCACTAGTGAGCATTGTATGGCCCTTGTATAGCCACAAAACTTATATAATTCGATCTCAATGATTTTAGTGCTAAGGAACCAATCAATGGTCATACTTAATATCAAGAATCAACTTAGTTATTTCCTTCCTCTCTTAAAAGTATAAAATTGTTGCACTTCGAAATGTTATTACTATACCACAATTTGGATAAATGATCCTATAAAAGAATTTAATAAAGTGGTTTGTCAAATGCAATACACTTATAGAGTACTATGCAATACACTTATAGAGTACTATTTTGAGGCAGCAAAAGAATATAATTGCCTAATCATACATATTTATATCCATAGTTCAAATATCACCTAATCACTTTAATTACTCTTTTTGTTCATCTCATCATTCCAAGTTGATCAATGATTGTGAAGGTTACCATTCATTTCATCATTAAAATCTTGTAGAATTCTCCTATTCCCTTTCTCCCTACATAACTTTATCCAACATGCATTGTTAACATTTGGTATCAATCATAAAAAAAATTAAAATTAAATTAAAATAAAAATAAATAATAAAAATAAAAATAAAAAAAATAAAAATTCTTAGAGCCCTTATCCACATACTTAACTTTTCAACTTCTCATACTAATAATAGGTTTATCTTTCTGGAGATAGTTTCCTATTATCTTCTTATCACTAATAATACATTCACACACTACCATAATATACATTCACACACTACCATAACTAAATATAACTCAAATAATTATTCATAAATGTAATAAACATTTTGCAAAATTAATTAATCATGTAATTACACCGAAGATATTATCTTTTGGAAATGTTCAAATGCCTACTATATTCTACCCTTTTGCCTAGATAACATAGGTCCCAATGTATATTGATGACATCTTACCCTTTTGCCTAGATAACATAGGTCCCAAAGTATATTGATGACATCTATCCCGTAGTACATTGATACTTCGTGGTTCCATTAGGACCTCCACGTGTCTGCGAATACCATGGCGTAGGAAAAACCAAAAACGAGAAATATATTGTAGTAGATGAAACGACATGAATACCTACACAGCTTGGCGCAGGAAAAACAAGGAAACGAGAAATATATTGTAGGAGATGAAACCATATAAATACTTACACAGCTTGAGAAATTTCCCAAGGCGTCCACTAAGTAGGTTTCTGCAATGTGTTTCAAACAGTCGACATTGGTGCGTACGGGTTGCGGCAGTACTGGAGTTACAGGTACATTTGTGAGGTCGATGCAGAAATTGAGTATGAAGGTAAGCAAACAAACTGTGGAAGACACTAGCAATAACCAAGTGTGTCAATTAATACAGTCGTCTGCAAAATCGAATGATTAGTACGACACAAGACACCTGCACAGACCTAACCAGTCAGAGTCTCAGTTTGTATCAGAAAGCATGAGATCGAAGCATTCAAAGAGCCATGATGTTGTTTCTACACAGAGCCGAAGAAGGCATCACCACACCAATGACATTGTGAAATCCTCTTCCATTTCCCCTGTCGTTGTTAGCAGCAGTGAAAATTCTACCGTCACTGGCATGCTTTCTTTCTTCTTCTTCGAATTCGCATGTCAATACAAAATTGTTGGTCTTTATGGATCTAGTTTGGAATTACATGAGGCTTTAACAGAACAGGCGCATTGCAGCATTCTTGCAGAGGAATGCAGCACAGTTCGCATCCCGACGTCGTTTACCAGCAGAGGAATGCAACACAGTTCCCATCTCGACTACGGATCAATAGGCACCATGGATCAGCAAATCCGTATAAACCCCCAGCTTCTCAATTCTGGAGATTTGCTACGCTCCAATTCATGCTCGTTCGACGATTTGATGGGCAGTTTGAATCTCGATGGGGTTACGCTTGCGAATCTGCAGTGGAAGTTGAAACAAAAACAGAAATAAAAGTTCGCAATAGATTGCAAATGGTTGTTTTGGAAATGTCAGTATGTACAAATGGTTGTTTTGGAAATGTCAGTGTGTAAAATTTTGAAAATAGCGATTTTTTATTTTAAAATTTTACATTTAGAATTAAATAGCCCTTAAGATTTTAGAGTTTTTTTTATTATACTTTTGTGGAGATGTAAAGTTTTAGTAAAAATGTATATTTATTGAGTTATTTGTATTTTATAAATAAAATTTATGATTATTGGTATTATTAAAAGGTTTTTTCAAATTATGTAACTAATTTCTAATTTTAAAATTTAATTATAAGCATGCATTTAACAATGGGCTCTGTGGGATGCTTCATGTGCGTTCTCTTGACCTAGCAGTTGACTGGTCCTCTCTTTGCTGCGCAAGGTCTCTGGCCTCTGGCCTTCCATGGCCTTTCCGAACCCTGCCACGGAGGGCCCTGTTCAGACCAATGCAGATGCGTGCTTGTCAGCTGCAGATGTGTTTTCCGCCTTAATCAAATCTCTTCAGCCTCAGAGAGCTCACCCTGCGTTGTCCAAGTTTGTCAAGAAACTGGATGGGTTGCAAGAGGTCGTCCTTCCTCCCTCGATACCACGAATGGCTGCTCTCTCTTTAGCTGAGCGGGGGCTCATCGGACAGTTCACCGGCCTATGGCCTTCCCCGAAAACTGTTCAACGATGGATAGAAAGAAACTAGGCAGACAAAGTTAATGGCAAAATCTCCATTCGTTTCTGTGGAAAAGGCTATTACACTTTCCACTTTGAATCTCGAGCAGACAAGGATCTAATCTTCAGAAATGGGTCGTACTTCATGGACTCTCGTGGTCTGTACCTGAACAAATGGACTCCAGATTTCGATCCTGAGTTGGATGTCCCTAATGATGTTCCGGTCTGGGTTCGTCTCCCGCACCTCCCGCTCCACTGCTGGGGAGATGATTCGGTTTGAGCCATTGGCAATGCTGTTGGAAAATACATTGATCGGTGTGAGCCCAAGGACAATATGCAGGCATGTGCGCGGATATGCGTTGAAGTTGATCTAGGCAAGGGCCTTCCAAAAGCAATCAAACTAAAAGTGGACGATTGGACGCATATTCAGCAACTGGACTACGAGCAAATTCCTTTTAAATGCAAGGTATGCCACGAATATGGCCATTTTGCCAATCGTTGTTCTAAAATTATTAATGTTGAACCTGCTCAATCAGAAGAACAATGGGAAACTGTAAAGAAAAAGAAGACTGCCTCTAGCATGAAAGCAAACTCTGAAGAGGCTCCTTCCAATACTGCCCCTCCCAAGCCTAATCCCCCTTCAGCTCCGCCCAAAGCCTCCTCCTCAGCTGTCCCTTCTCCCTCCTCTCCTCTTGGTCCACCCATCTTCCCCACCTCAGGGCCATCCACTAGTTCCCCCCTGATCTCTTCAAATCCCTTTAGTGCCCTCTCTCTCCCTGATAATGATCCCCTGAACCCCCTTGAAAATGACCCCCCCATCCTTCTTTCTCTTTCTCAATCCTCCCCCTCCCATTCCCTCGCCCTACCCCCACCCCGATCCACTAGAAGCTCCTCAAAAGAACACGGAATCAATCAAGAATCTCAAAAAAAGGACCTAGTAGGAAATCAAGTAAACAGCAAAGGAATGAAAATGCTCAAAAAGACATCGCCATGCGAACTCAAACACCCATAGAAACTTATATATTGGAGCAAAATAGCAATGAAATAACACAGAAGGAGCAAGAGGGACGAGCATCCCTCTGAAACCCAAATACTCAATGATGAAAGTCGTATCATGGAACTGTAGGGGACTAGGGCACCCCTCAAAAATTGCTGCCCTGAAAGATCTCACAGCTCATGAGAAGCCAGGAATTGTAATGATCCAGGAAACAAAGCAAAAACTGCAAGAGATGACAAGAATTATAGAACAGCTCAGGCACTATGAGGGACAAATATGTGAAGCAAGAGGAGCTTCTGGCGGTATCACCACAATGTGGAACAAAAACACTTGGAAATGCACATTCAAAATTGTCAACCCATATTGGATCAAAGTCACTCTAGAAAAACAAGCAGAGGATAAACAAATAGTCATTTATAACATTTATGCTCTGAACCATTTCAGAGACAAAGATCAGTGCTGGGCCACACTTCAGGAAGATATCCAAACGGAAGACAATAGAAATATCATATTTGGGGGAGATCTAAATCTTATATTACACTTCAATGAAAAAAGAGGAGGCATTTTTACTCATGATCCTTACAGAACAAAGCTAGAAAATATCATGCAAGAGTGTGATTTAGTGGATCTCATTCCAAAAAATCAGAGGTACACATGGAACAACCGCAGGTTGGGCAGAGATAACATTCTGGAGCGCCTTAACAGAATTTTGGTAAACACTTCTTTCCTCTCTGAGTTTTCCACTGCTCATGTTGATATTCTGCCTTATTCGACTTCCGATCACTACCCCATTAGCATTGTTCTTGAAGCGCATTGTCCATTGGGGTCGTTGCCTTTTAAATATAATTCTCTTTGGCGTAGCAATCCTATTGTGGATCAGATTGTTCAAACAACTTGGCATCATCATATAGAAGGATCTTCGGGATTCATTTGGGAATGCAAGCTAAAGAATACAAAACACGCCCTGAAGGAATGGGTGAAGCAGCATTACAAAAAACCAGAAAATGTCAAAGATGAGTTAAAAAATAAATTGAAAGAAACTCACAGGAAAATTGAGGAAAATGGGTTGTCCCAAGAGGATAAAGCATTAGAAAATGATATACATTATCAGTTGTACCGGGTTAATAGAGAAGAAGAGCAGAAATGGAGAATTAAGTCAAGACAGCTTTGGCTTCATGGAGGAGACAAAAATACAACGTTCTTCCATAAGCAAGCAATTGTCCAAAAAGTCAGAAATAATGTCACCATGATTAACGATGAGGAAGGCCGCCCTCAAAAAACCCAAGAAGCTATCAAGCAAACTGCCTCGGCCTATTACAGAACTCTCCTAACTGAGACAAAGAAAACAGAGGATTACTCAGACCTCCTACAACATAAGCCCAAAGGAATCAGTGAGGATACTAATGCAAACTTGACTAAAGAGATCAATGAAGAAGAAATACATGATGCCATCTGGGCTCTCCAGCCAGATAAAGCCCCAGGTCCAGATGGCTTCTCTATCTGCTTCTATAGAACATACTGGGGAGAAATAAAAAAAGACCTTGTCAAAATGCTAAGATGGGTCCAACGTAAATGAAAAATTGGAGGATTTACTAATGCCACCCATCTTGCCCTTATCCCTAAAGAAAATCGACCTTTGACTTTCTCTCGCTTTCGCCCAATATCCTTGTGTAACTCATCATATAAAATTTTGACAAAAATCTTGGCTACTCGCCTAAAACCTATCCTCCCCACTCTCATATTTGAAAATCAAGGGGATTTTTTGGCCAATAGACAAATTACGGACTCCATCCTTCTTGTCCAAGAGGCCATACACTCCAATCAAACCCGAAATGAGAAAGGTTTCATCTTAAAGTTAGACTTAGCCAATGCCTTTGACCGTGTCAGACATTCCTCCCTGTTTGTTGTGCTTGAAAAAATGGGATTTTCCACTTCCTTTATTAGCCTTATCAAAGCCTGCATTACAGGACCTTGGATCTCCCCTCTTCTAAATGGTAGACCTGAACCTTCCTTCCAATCCTCTCGAGGCCTTAGACAAGGCTGCCCTCTCTCACCTTACCTCTTTATATTAATGGTTGAGTATTTTAGTAGAGCTCTGGATTACAATTGTCGCATGGGCCTCATCACCGGGATCAAATTTAACAATGGAGTCAAAAACATCAATCACTCACAGTTTGCCGACGATACTCTTCTAATGGGGGGGAGCTTCAAACATCATAGCCCGTCATTTTAAAACCCTCCTAGACAAATTCATGAGCTACTCCGGAGGTCTGATAAATCATCTTAAGAGTTGTATCTATGGGTGGAACACCTTGGCACATGTTCTCCATAGGATTGCTCGTACTCTTGGGGTTCCTTGTAAGTTGAATTGGGAGCAATTTACTTATTTGGGCATGCCTGTAAGTGCCGACAACTTGAAAGCTACAGCTTGGGAAATTATTATTGACAAAATGAAAAGGAAGATACAGAATTGGGGCACTTCTTGGCTTAACCCTGCAGGGCGCATAATTCTTCTGAAAGCAGGCCTCTCCTCCCTGCCCTTGTACTGCTTCACTCTTTTACAAGCCCCCGCTAACTTCCATTTTAAAATGGATGCTCTACTTCGTCACTTCCTTTGGCAAGGAGGAAGAATTGAAAAAAAAAATACAACTTGGTAAGCTGGAAGCAGGTCAATCAGCCATGTGAGAATGGAGGGCTGGGAATCAGATCATCTAAATTCCTAAATCTCGCCTTTGCTGGCAAGCTGGTTTGGAGACTCATAACTGGAAGGAATGCTTGGTGGAAAACTGTTCTCGAAAAAAAATACCTCAGCCACCCAAGGCACCAGCTTTTGGATCATGAACTCCCCAACAGAGCATGTTCCAAGATCTAGAGGATGTGTAAGAAAGTTATTCCTTTCCTTTATCAAAACACTTCCAAAGTGCCCAAAGGAGGCAACTACATAAGAATTGGAGAAGACAAAATAATGGGGAAACAGCCCATAAGCCAACGACCTGGTACTCAGCATGTTCTAGCTTTTTTTAGCAGCGTAGGTATTCAAACTCTGGCCCAGATCTCTCAATGGGAAGCCCACTCCCAAACCTGGATAGCTTGGCGTTTCCCTCATATTCCAGCAGATGCAGAAATCAGTCTCAACAACCTGAAAACTTATCTTCATGGTATAGCGCCCTCCCAACGCTACCTTGCTGATGAATTTCGGTGGGATCCCTCAAGCACTATCTACACTATTAAGGCTGCTTATCATCAGATCTGCACCAACGAGTATCCCATGGCAATCTGGGCACATTGGAGACTTATTTGGAAGGCAGAAACCCTTCCCAAAATCAAATTCTTTTTATGGATCCTCTTAAGAGGGAAAGTCCTCACTGCTGAGAACCTCAAAAAGTGAGGAATAATTGGACCAACACGCTGTCCAAACTGCCAAAATTAAGAAGAGACAATCCAGCATCTATTTATAGATTGCTCTTTTGCTTCAGCCTGTTGGAAGGAAGCCTTTCGGAGTCACAATCCCCCCTGGATACCTGGCACTAGTATATCTGAAGTGTTGCACATATGGAAAAAGAGCTACCCGTGGGGAAGAAAAGCAAACTATACAGCTCGAAGGGTCTGGAATTCTGGACAAAAGCAGCATAGAACAAGAAAGACGTGATCCCAATAGCAGAGACAGCACCAGATGCAGCTTAAAAATCAGGATGAAAGATGAAGAATTTGCTCAGTGGCTCAGGAACAACAATAATCATTATCTTTTTTTCGATGGAGCCTCCAAATCCAACCCAGGAATGGCTGGGGCTGGAGGTCTCATCTGCAACGGTAATGGAGATGTGTTAATTGAATATGAATGGGGTCTGGGCCATGCTTCAAACAACAGGGCTGAAGCTTTCGCCCTCCTTCAAGGTTTGCTCCAGCTTCAGAAACTTGGCATATCCAAGGCTATTATTATCGGAGACTCTGCCATTATCATTGGTCTGATGACAAGCAACAGAAAAGCCCAAAATATGAGTATGCAGCAAATCATCGAGCGATGCCACTCTCTGGACCAGCAAATGAAAGGCAATCTTTACTACCACGTCCTCCGATCTCTTAACAAAGCTGCAGACAAATTGGCAAATAAAGCCTGCTCACACCCTGTTGGAAATCTTCGGTGCAATGGCACTGACCATCATTGTTTCTTGCCATGATCAGGATCTATTCACTTTGCAGATCCACCTCGCAGCAGATCACTGTTCGTGGTCTCCGAAGCTCTATGCCCTGCCTCTCTACGAAGAGCCATATCTCTGCCTCCTATCCAATAGCATTAGCCTCCTCAGATCTAACATCTTCAGCACCAAACTTGGACTCTCTTTGGATCGCCTTCTCAATTCCCCCAAAGCTCTGTGTTCTCAGCGGTTCCAACACTTCACGCTCAATCAATCGGTCTCAGACGTATTTTGGTGTCTCCACATCTCTGCTCCCCCAGACTGAGTGTCCCTCTCCCAACTTTAATCCTCTGGCGATCTTGTGCTCTTCCGAGTCCGCTTCTCTGGAGGCTCTGTCGTGCCCTTGTCTAATCCATTTTTCCTGTACAAGTGGCATAACTACTTTATGCGCTATCCAATATAAACTCTTGGAATTAAAAGACATTTGCACTGCTTGTTGTTTAGTTCTGGATTCAGCAGCTGAAGTCTGGTGTGACAGGAAGTCAGTGATTGCTAGTCCCCGGACAGGAAGATACAGTGTAGATGCAGCTGGTGGGGAAGCATCACTCGAACCCACAAGGTGCAGTCATCTTACTAATGCAGCTATGGGAGATCTAGTATTCAAATATGGTAGCCTACGAGAAGATTATAACCTCAGTGGGCGGCAACACGGAACATTTGCAAAAATTAAAAATGAAGTGCAAAACCTATTATATCTTATTACAGTTTGTCGGAGTTTATACAGCAATCCGCTTCTTCACAGCAACGGAAACAAGTAGTAATGATTCACCCATCAACTACATCTGTTGTTGGATCTTCATATTCCAACATCATTCTATAAAACTGGAGATCCATCTCCCTCCTTTTTTCTTTTGAATATAAGCCAGCAACTGATTTTGTGAAAAAAAAAAAAAAAAAAACCCAATGGGCTCTGTGACTTCTTTAAACCAATATTACTAATCATTACAAATACCACAAGCCTTGAATTTATTGAGTTACTTGTATTTTATAAATAAAATTTATGATTATTGGTATTATTAAAAGGTTTTTTCAATTTATGTAACTAATTTCTAATTTTAAAATTTAATTATGAGCACGCATTCAACAATGGGCTCTATAATTTCTTTAAACCAATATTACTAATCATTACAAATACCACAAGCCTTGAGGGTTAGCTCAATTGGTTGAGTTCTCATTTTTAAAGCACCTTGTTATTGAGAGGTCAATTCTCTTTTTCCCTCTTATGATAAAAATTATTAATATATAAAAATATTATAATAATTTCTACACTCCTTGATGTGAAGTCACCATAAGTTTGGAGAAAATGATTTCATAAACATATTATAACATTTTCATATGATTGAAAGCTGGAGTTTTTTGGACTGAAGCTCTGAGCGCTGCCGCCTCAGCTTGGCCTTCGGCCTTTCCGCCCCCTGCGCATAGCAGTTCGAGCCTCGGATCGGTTGACCAAATCGCTGCGATCGCTGATCAGATCGCTGCTGCCCCAAGACATGGAGACTTGATCGCCTGTCATCCTGTTTTTGGGCCTATGGAGGTGATGGGTTCTCCCCAGGCCCCCTTCCTCCTCTCCTCCACCGGCAAGCTCCCCTGAGGAAGCGTTCAGCCGTCTTCTGGAAGGGCTACCCAAGAAGAAACATGGAGAAGCAGCGAAATTCGTTAAGAAACTGGACGATATCCCCGAGATCTCCTTACCCCCGGAAACCCCGATCTAGGTCGCTTTGTCCCTATCTAAGCGGGCTCTCATAGGCCAGTTTACAGGCCTATGGCCTTCTCCCAAGACGACAGAGAGTTGGCTTAAAAGGAACTGGTCACCGCTGATTAGCGAAAGTGTGACTTCTTATTTCTTGGGACGAGGATTCTTTCTCTTTGAATTTTCATCCAAAGACGATAAAGAGTTGATCTTTCGAAATGGCCCTTACTTTATGGGCCCCCAGGGTCTGTATCTGAACAAATGGACCCCCGATTTTGACCCAGTAGTAGACGTACCCAAAGTTGTTCCGGTATGGGTAAGGCTTCCTAATCTCCCGGTTCATTGCTAGAACTGGGACTCTCTGAAGCATATTGGAAATGCCCTGGGGAAATTCATAGACCGTGTGAACAACAAGGATCAATATGATTGTGCAAAGATCTGCGTTGAGGTGGATCTGGAGGAGGGGCTCCCGGAGGCCATCAAACTCAAAGTAGGAAACTGGACGCATGTGCAGAAGCTAGATTATGAACAGTTGCCAATGCCGGATATGCCAAGTCCATGGACACTTCGCCAGAAACTGTCCAACGGCCAATGAAGCAGCTCAAGGGAAGGAGGCTGGTTGGAATCAAGTACAACGATCCAAAATGGCACCAAGGCCCAGAAATCGGGAGGAAACACCGGCAAAGGCCTCCAGCAGGACCCACAGCTGATCCAGCAGCCCCAGCCCACGTTCAATCTTGAGAACAAGTTTGGCCCTCTCAGCTCCCAACCAGAGGACTCTCATGAAGTAGCAGTCCAAATGCCAGAGTCCCCAGACAAAGGCTCCCAGCCATCTAGTGTCAAGGACAAGGGAGCTGCTGAAAGCTCAAAAGGAACCCCTGAAGTAGTCGAGGAGGAGGACCAAGAGTCAGAAGAATCGGAGGAGGAAGGGGAAATAGGAGAATCCCAATCCTCGGTAAGGAGATCTACAAGAGGACGTAAAACAGATCGGGAGAAAAGAGAGCATGAAACGTACAAAGACAAACTCCAGGGAAGCCAACCAACATTGGAGAAACTGCTAGCAAAAAAGCCGAAGATGGTAAGAAACCAGCATCAAGGCTCCAAGGGAGCCCAACCAAACAAAGGTAAATAATGAAGATCATCTCCTGGAACTGTAGGGGTATGGGCAGCAAAATAAAGGAAGAAGCTATTCGAAACCTAATAAGAATAGAGGCCCCTGACATACTCCTTCTCCAGGAGACTAAGATGGAGGAACCAGATTTTCTCCAAGTAAGTAAAAAACTATGGAAAAATTATAATGCATCAGCTGTCGCAGCCCGAGGAGCCTCTGGAGGGTTGGGTGCTCTTTGGAATGGAAACAGATTTTCGCTGGTGGCAGAGACATCAAATACCCACTGGGCGATGTTAAAGATGAAGCATGTTACTACAAAAGAAATCCTTTGCCTCTTCAATGTTTATGTTATGGTAAATGTTGGAGAAAAAAAGAGTTGTTGGGACTCCTTAAGGCAGCAAGCAGATCTGGTCACTCTAGAAAATGTCATCATAGCAGGCGATCTGAACATTACTTTGCATTCTTCTGAAAAGAGAGGAGGCTCCATTGTACGAGACCCGACAAGGGAATGGGTTGAGGATCTCCTCCAAGACTGGGATCTGCTAGATATCAAGCCCGTCTCAGGTATGTTCACTTGGTCTAATAAAAGAATTGGTCCTGGACATATTGCAGCAAGGCTGGATAGATTCCTGGTGCATAGCTCTTTTCTTCTGCTCGGTCTAGACACTAGCATGCATATTCTTCCCTGTAGCACCTCGGGTCATAAGCCAATCAAGCTCACCCTCCGAGCTCACGTTGATCTAGGTCCCATTCCCTTCAAGTTTAGCCCATTGTGGATCAAGGAGCCAAATTTCTTGCAGGTTGTGAAAGAAAGCTGGTCTCACCCAGTTACTGGATCCCCATTTTATATCTGGGAAGAAAAACTCAGGAGATTGAAATCAGCCCTGAAGCACTGGGCCAAATCTACAAATCCAGCTGCTGAAAGGAAAAATATTCAAAGTCAGCTCGAAGCATATCAATTGAACGCAGAAGAGGCACACATAACCAGAGAGGCTCTAGACAAGGAGGCTCAACTCCAATAATGTTATCACAAAGTTTGCCCGATCGAAGAGGAACATGGAGGATCAAATCGCGATGCCTCTGGCTAAAAGCAGGTGACAGAAATACATCATTCTTTCACAAGCATGCGGAAGCCAGAAAAGGATTCAACTCCATCAGTGAAATTAAGGAAGCGGATATCACTCATAAGGACTTTGCAAGTATTAAGCACGCAGCTCACCATCATTTTAAAGGGTTGTACAGTGAAGAAAATAATACGAATCAGAACTTTAGACTATTGGACGGGATCCCCTCCTCGATATCGGTTGAAATGAACCAGCATCTAGAAAGTGAAGTCATTATGGATGAAGTCAAAAGAGCCCTCTATGCCATGAACCCTGACAAATCCCCTGGCCCTAATGGCTTTACCGCCTCTTTCCTACAAACCTGCTGGCACACAGTGGGGAAAGATCTGTATAAAATGGTCCAAAAATCGCAGGCTTGCTAGAAATTAGGTGGAAGTACCAACTCTTCTTTCCTAGCACTCATTCCTAAGGAAAAGGGAGCCAATGCCTTTAATAGGTTTCGCCCTATATCCCTGTGCAACATTGGCTACAAATTGATCACAAAAGTTATTGCTAACAGGCTGAGGCACATTCTACCTAAAGTCATCCCGGAGAACCAAGGAGGCTTCATCCACGGAAGGCATTTAGTGGACAATTTCACACCGGTCCAAGAGGCAATACTATCAAGCCAGCGGCGCAAGGAACAAGGTATGGCTATCAAACTGGACCTAGCAAATGCCTTTGACCGAGTTAATCACAGTTTTCTTTTGAATGTGTTGAAAAAATTTGGGTTTGGGGCGCGATTCATCAATTGGATCCGGGCTTGCATCTCGGAACCATGGATCGCCCCTTTAGTCAATGGTAGATCTGCAGGCTTCTTCAAGGCTACAAGAGGGTTAAGACAGGGTTGCCCCATGTCTCCCTTGTTGTTTGTAATTCAAGCTTTAGTTCTCAGTTTCCATCTAAACAATCAAATGCAAGAGCAGGAGATATAAGGGATATCCATAGCAAGGGGGGTCCAAAATATAAATCATGCACTATTCGCAGATGATACTCTGCTGCTTGGGACAGCCTCGATCCACTTGGCCAGAAGATTTAAAGAGACACTCGATGAGTACTGCATGGAGTCTGGTAGTAGCCTCAACAAGGGTAAGTGCCATACTTACTGCTGGAATACCCCGCCCTCTTTGATCAACTCCATCTCCAAATGCCTAGGATTCGCAGCTTCCTCAGAATGGTCATCGTTCAAGTATCTGGGGCTGCCCATCTTCCTCAAACGAACCCATAGTAGAGACTAGATACCGCAAGTAGAAAAATTTAAAAGTAAGCTCAAGGCGTGGGGAGTTAATTGGTTAAACATGGCAGGTAAGACAGTCCTCATTAAAGCTGTCCTTAGTAGCCTCCCGCTATTCCAATTTTCTGTGATTCTGGCGCCTAAGGGTATAATCCAAAAAATGGAACAATATATCAAACATTTCTTTGGAAAGGGGGTAAACACAATGAGAGAAGATTCCAACTTGTCAAATGGGAGACTGTTCTCAAACCTATGATGGAGGGAGGGCTCAATTTCAAAAATCTCTTGCACCAGAATATAGCAATGTGAGCTAAACTTCTATGGAGACTAATTGCGCCTAAGCCAGGCTGGGCACAGACAGTTCTCTGGTGAAAATATTTCAAAGGCGCGAGGCTGAGATGCTTAGACGGGCCCCTGCCTCAAGAAAACACGTCGTTTGTCAAACTCTGTTCCAAAGCTGCCCCGTTGATTCAATCAAAATCCTACTGGATCCCAGGAAATGGCAAAAAAATAAATTTATGGACGGATCGGGTCATGGATCGAGAACCTATTGGAGAAAGCCCAAAGCCGAAATCGCTGAAGGATTGGTTGGTGGCTGCAGGGAAGACCAAACTGTGGGATATCTCCACTTGGAATGACACGCAGTGGGCGGGCTGGAGTCTACCGGATCTGCCCTCAGACCTGCATCAAGAAGCCACCCACCTCATCGAACTACTGAATGGCATAGCACCTGTGCGAATCAATAAGAAGGACAGGCGAGGATGGGGAGGCCAATCGACTGGTTATACAGTCGCCCAAGGATACGCGTGCCTGAACGCAATATCAAATGCGCCCATAGATCCGACCGCATGGAAAGCAGTATGGGGCAATCCCACACTGCCAAAAATTGATATCTTTTGCTGGATATTATGCCACAAGAAAATATCAACCAAAGATAAACTTCAGAGCCGAGGTTTTTGCGGACCATCCAGGTGCTCGTTGTGCCATGATTCTGAGGAAAGCGCCACGCATCTGATCCTTAACTGCAAATTCTCAATTCAAGTCTAGAAAGAACTGATGGAGTATTGGAACTCCAAATTCGAACTTCCAGCGACCATATTAGACCTGTTTGCCACCTGGAAAACAGGTTATCCCAGACCCCCTCCCAAAAACAAAGGGATCAAAGCGGCATGGGCATCACTGCTAAAAATTTGCTGCTGGCAGCTATGGCTTGAGCGCAACAGCAGAATCTTCAGGAATCTACATCACAACGCCAAGACGGTGGCGGCCAAGGTAAAGGCCCAATTAAAAGAATGTTGGGAAGATCATAAAGATAACTGCAACCTCACCCAGTTAGACAGAGATTGGGGGTCCTCCTTGAACCTAAATTTTCAGCAAAACATCAGAAGCATTGCTCCTCCAGAGGAATGGCAAATAAGGGAAAAAAGCAGAGAGGACTTCCAAAACTGGATTCTCAATCAGAGGATGCACTCCCTCTTCTTTGACGGGGCTGCAAAAGGTAATCCGGGCAGTGTTGGAGCAGGGGGAGTAATTAAAAGCATAGATGGTGCAGAGATCCTTCATTTTGCCTGGGGATTAGGAATCAACTCCAGCATCCAAGCTGAAGCATTTGCCCTCTTTCAAAGACTCAAACAGCTTCAGAACCTGGAAATCAAGGAAGTCAATATCCTAGGGGATTCTGAAGTGATCATCAAACTTATAGTGACTGGCTCTATTCCACGGGACTTAAGATTAGCAAGACTGATCCAAAGAATCAGAGGAATGGCAAAGATGTTCCAAAATCTGAAATTCTATCATGTACTGAGAGACAATAACAAAGAGGCAAATCTTGAAGCCAATAACGCTGCTCAGCTATCGGTCAGGACATTGAACAGAGACGAGGAAGAAGCATGGGTTCCAATCCCTTAAAGCATTTCAGAAGATGTTTTTTTGCTTAATTCTAAAGTTGTTTGTATGTATATTTAAACTGGGGCAAATAGGAAATAAAAGCACAATTGCTGATTCCAAATGGAAGCGGACAGCAAGGCTAAGAGAATTTCAGAAAGAAGAATCCAACTGGATAGCGCCCATATCTATTGTATTCAGAAGATTGGTATTTAGACCAACTCATTAGTACAACTCATAACCGTTCTTGTTAAAAAAAAAAAACATTTTCATATGATAAGAATTAATAATATATAAAAACATTAAAAAAAATTTACCTAATACAGTAATATTTTCTTATGATAAAAATTATTAATATATAAAAATATATAATAATTACTACACTCTTTTGATGTGAAGTCCATATTTTGGAAAAGTGCTTGTCATAAACATATTTACTTTTCCATAGATAAAAATTAATAATATATAAAAACATTAAAAAAAAATTACCAATACAATAATATTTTCTTATGATAAAAATTAATATATATAAAAATATTATAATAATTACTACACTCCTTCGTGTGAAGTCACAATTTCAATTTTCCAATCCCATAGAGGTGCTTTGTTAAGGCATTCCTTAATGTGAAGTCACCAATTCAATTTAGACTGAAGTGCTTTGTTAAAACATAAAGTGATATAAAAACTAAAAAAAACAAACCAAAAATCCGAATGTCCTAATCAAAATTCTAGTCCTTCCAAGCCCTCTCAGCCATATGGCAAGCCATCACAGTGGCTCGTGCCCTGCCTCCACACAACCCGGCGACCTTCATGCTCGCCGTGAACTGTCGACACGGACTAATACATCCATTTCCTAGTGCTTACCTTGGCAATGCCATTCAAATTGTTCGCACCACACTCTTAGATTTAAGCACTCGTGTTGTCCTTTCACCTTTTTTCAAATAGCCAAAACGACATTGGATCCGAACGATTGTAAAGGGGAAGGGCATTTTATTTCATGAAGTAATAATAAAAGTCTGCTCACTAATGATATTGGGAGTTTTTGGGAGTTTTGGTATTTAGAATTGATTGATACATAATTACTCATTTTATTTTATTTGTAAAAATAAAAAAGTTAATAGTTAACCATTAATTTCAGTGTTATACCTAATATTTGATTCATGAAGTAAATTAAGTTAATGAGATTTTGAACATCGCAAAACAGGGGAAGATGTTCCCGAATAATGTTTGAATCTCCTCTCGTCAATAAGCAAGCAGTCAACTTTATATATATATAAGCATCCATCCCACTAGAGCATTCACCAGTTTAATACATATATATAGGAACCTTTATCTCAGGGGAGCATTCCCCAGTTTCAAAATGGCTTAAAAGTACGAAAAATAATAATAATAATA
>APFE031450613.1:5470-24564 GCA_000404065.3 Pinus taeda
CAGGGCCTTTTGCACAGAGGGTCGAGGTCTGAAGCCTGGCACTCTCGGCCAAAACAATCTCATCCACAAGCTGAGTGAGTTGCCGGCTAAACCCCGCGACCAGTTACAGACCTTACCCATCATTACCACCCTTGCATAATGCATTGTCGAGCTGATGGAGCAGAATGAAATATAATACCGCGTTACCATTCTCCCATGCGGAGTAATGGCTGCATTAAACTGAGCCAGATGGAGGATGTGATATCGAGGCGCTTCTATCCACACGTCTGGAGCGGGCTGCCACTTGCCTTTTAATGAGGCGGGCCGTTCATTTATGAACATACTAATCACCCGCAGCTGGGGAATTTTAGTGATAGATTGAAAAGCAAAAAGTAATCTAAATTTAAAACGCCGTGAAATTAAAAAAATACAAACCCAAATAATTAACCTTTAAATTTTAAAGAAAAGTAAAGTAAAAGATTATAAAGTTAAACTTAAAAATATTGTTAATTGCTTTTGAGGTAAAAAATTGGCAATTTCAAATTAAGAAATAACAAATAGTTGATGTTAAAGAAAAAAATTAAATGGGAGTTTCGAAGTTAGAAAGACTTACTATTTAATTTCCTTTGTAGTTAAAAAGACAATTTCAATGTTAAAAAAGTAACGGTGATATTTAAAAACGCAATGTGCAAATTGGTTTCTTCAAAGTGCACATAATATGCAGCAAGTTAATTCTTAAATCTGAAATGTCAATCTTTATCTCAGTGACTCACACTATCTGACTTGGTTTGAATTCACGCAATCACCAAAAAGTGGTGAAAGTAATTATACATAAGTTTTTTGCTAAATAATAAAATTCTCAAAATAAAATTTGAGGATAAGCTCTTAAATAAGAAAAAAATTATTAAAATTCATATGGCTTAATAACATTTTTCACTAGTAAGATATCTTTTTTAACTAATAAATAAAATCATATAATTTAATAATGTCCTTCATTAAAGTCATATGGATTAACAATCCTCTTCATTAGTAATTAAAAAATACTTAATTTATATTTTTTATAAATACTTTAAGGTTGGAAAATTTGAATGATAAATATATAAATAAAATATTTATTACAAAGTTTGAGATAACCTATCCTTTTCAATATTTCTAAGAGCCTTGCAAAACTCTAGGAGTATAAAAAACCTAGCTACTAAATCACTGAGGGTTTTTTTAGTACGACCAATTAGTTATTGGATTAAAACAATAAGGGCAATCATAAGGAAACACATTGGGTTTACCAATAATATTTTGATTTATAAAAATATACATTAATATATGTATCGTTAAATTCACTAATTATAATGAATTTTTTATTAGTTTTTTCTATATATTGGACTATATATTAACCCCCACAAAATTGTTCCCCTTATTTAATATAACCTTTGACCACTCTTACCACTATAATATCTGATATAATATGTGCCCCTTAACTAAAAACTATTATGAATGCCAAAACAGTAATATGACCCATAACTGCTAATTTAATGTGATCACTCATACTCTTAGATAATTACAAAAGCTTAGATAATACAACCTCTAACCACTATTACTATTAAAAAACAATGAAACTTCATAATTCTTAAGTGACTAACTCTAACATTAATTAAACCATAGTGCACTATGATCTTTAAAACACAATGAATTTTAGAAACTATGACCCCTAGTACACTTTACGATCATGATATTGTAATTCTTGAAATTTTACAACACACATCAATTTTAATATCTAACACATTAACTATAACATTAAATCTATAGCTTTTATGTATTAATTGGCATAAAACTCATAAAGTTGAATGAAATATAACTCCAAATTCAATCCCATAAGAAAGGAATATAATAATTGTTGTGTATTTTGGAGATGATATTTTGATTATCGATATTGACCCAAAAATCACTTTTTGTGAGCCAACATATGGTAATGGTTTTTATTATTGATATTGACCCAAAACACACTTATCGTGAGTCAACATATGGTAATGATATTGACGAGTACTCGTATTTCACCCATTTTCACCCATTAGATGATACAATGATGGTGTATATTTTGTAGATCATTTAAGGTCTTAATGTTGGTGACCGAAGTTGATTTCAACTATTATCCTTCCATCAATTAATATTAATATGTTTGTTTCTATATTTAGTTATATGTATTTCAAATTTATAGAAATTCTAATTTTATAAATTGTGTTTATATTACTATGATAAATATATGTTTTGTTAAATTAAGTTTTTGATATCTCAATCTTTTTTCCTTATTTCTAAATATTTCCTAATGAGAGAGAGTCATTTTGCATCAATACGAAGAGTCTCTAACATTAAACTCACTATTCTATAATAATTTTGTCAAATGCTCATGATCGGAAAAATATACAACTAGGAAAAACATATTGGTGACATGTTGAATATGAACCGGTATGAATGTGAAAATTCTAATAAGTCCATTTGTTTCCCCTCTATACTAATTTGGCTAGACATGAAAGAAACTTCACTAGTTAGCCCTCTACAAAACTTTAAAAATCTTCCAATAGATAGGGAGTACCTCACCACATACAAAAAATGTTTCCTCCATCATCGCACATTCAATCGCCCCTACAAATAATCTAAGTTCGGTATGTTGACTCTTTAGATGTAGACCAACAAGATATTTTGTATCAACCTACAATTGACCAAATACATATATGATCAATTAATAACGTAATATTCCTAATTCCACCACAAAATCAAGATGAACAAGGGGATATAATTTTACTCCTTCCGAATGTTGAACAAGAAGAAGAAAGGGAAGCATAATTATACACAAACATTTAAATTTGACCTCTTAGTCCCTGTGACATAATCTCATAATAATATTGCAAGAAACGACTCATGGAGTAGAAAAACAATAGGGAAGTAAACATAAACAATAAATGGGAATGGAATCATTCAAGGTATTCAACTAGAAGTCCCACAACAAAAATAGAATCTACACTCGATTACATGAAATTTTTTTGAGGATACCCTATAAAGGGTAGAAAAGAAGGAGGCCTAGAAAATTAGAACAATTTCTAGAATAATCTATTGGGCGTGACGTCTTTTTGTTTCCTGGACATGGAAAAATGTATTCATTGAAAAATAAACAATCGACTCTAGACAAACTCAACATAGAAAGAAGCTCATCATAGGCATAGGAACAAGGATAGTCGACTGAACCCAATAGGGAAAGAAAATTGAATATCTACTTGACTTGTGATTCACCCCATGTTACTACAATAACAATTATAGAAGAAAATGATGGTCAAGATAAAACCCGATATAAGCAGTCTGATACTAACGAAGCCTCCTCCAAGCATTCTAGGTTTGATTACATATTAAGCTGGACAGTAAAAATATTATGCTATAAAGAGAACAACACAAAATGGATATTTGTTTGGAATGCTATAACTAGGAAATAGAACAACATAGTATAAGCATTCCAATAAGAATTAATGATCCACCTTCCGTAGTCAACAATTAGTACATAAGTCAGTCGACCGCACATTATATATGCATTTAATTATGATAATCGCCATACTTATAAGTTAATTATTTGGTTGATGGAAGATATCTAAACCCCATGGAATATGTTGGAACACTCATAGTAATATTGACATATTTCAGTGCTAAAACGTTCCACTAATATTTTTTGTTGTTGTTGAAATATGCATGCAATTTTTTATTTTTTTATAATTAACCACAATATAATTTGTAATAAAGTTATAATTTCGATAATTTCTATTTTTTTAATCTATGAAATGTGATAGGAATAATGGGGTACCCATTTTGATGGTTATGATGGATTCAATTTTATTTGTAGTTCGGTCCATTTGATTTATATGGCTTCCCTAGTTTTTCTTAATTTAATATTAATGTTTCTTTTAACTTAAATTGGAATAAAATTCCAAAATAGATGTGCCTATAATTACGCTAATAGTAAGAATAGATATTACATAGTTATAATTTAATTATGAGGTTGATCATCGATATTTAAACCCCACGGAATATGTTGGAATATTCATGGTAATATTGACATATCGCTGATAAGATTTCTATCCAAATTAGGTATACTCTATTAATTTAATTATCTCAAATTAATTAATTTAATAAAATGACATTTCAACACATCATATTGGGAATGTGGTATTTCTAAGCCATGGCAATGTAAGAGGAAATGTCTCCAATTAAAGGATTTTCATAATAATAGTGGGGTGAATCTACATGGATAAACATATTTTTTTATATTATATAACACCAATAATAATAATAATAAAGATATAGTTTAGTTAACTTTTATGAATTTTTTTAATCTGGGTTAATACAATATGTATAATGGGGTTAGTGTTTTGATTCTTATCATATATTGATGGCTATAGAAAATTTCCATCCATTTCATTATATGGTGACAATTAGTTTAATAAAAACAATAAATCATTTTATAGTCAAAATATTATATATATAGTTTATTTTAAATTAATTTTGAAACAATTTTTTTAATTAGATTGAGAAGGAATAGAGATCATAACTACATTTTGAGTAAATCTCAACCTTCTATTAATGACTAATATTAAAAATATTAATGATTGATTATTGAATATCTAGCATCGACCTATTGATTTTTGATAATTAAATTAAAATTATAGAAATCCTATTATAAGGTATACACACCATCAACATAACAAATTTTTTTCACAAATTTATTTATATGTATTTCAAATTTGTAAATTATGCATTCAATTTTTTTGAATCACTAATATTTACATTAATATATATATATTATATATATATATATATTTACCCTATATACATATATATTAAATACGATTTTTTAATATATTTTTTAATCGAATCAAGGGCAAGTAAATGGAGTCTTTTCATTCATAGATATCCTCAAAGGAAAATTTGTTTCTCAAATACACTAAATTAAAAGCACAATATACCCAACCCTTACATAGTGGAACAACTTAATCAAATCCCAGTAATGACTGTAAATCTACCATATACAAATGATTTGTGCATAACATATTAATCTCAAACAGTACTATGCAGATTCAATAGTTTTTGGCCAAAACTGGTGGATCTCTTCCATTAGATATTCACAAATTGGACAATAGATTGTGAGATGAACCTTTGCTCAAAGGGCTTTTTCATAGTAAAATTTGCATCGTAAGAGGATTGTGAATATATATTACAAAAGGGTTCATGTTTTTGGGTCTCTATGGGAATTTGGTCACCCCTTGGTTCCTAGATTTCGATGCCAATATAATGGTAGTATCTTGAATGTCAGCTTGGGTTAGATTGCATAATGTACCCCTACATTTCTTTCTCCATAAACTGAGAGAAGCCATTGGGAACATATTAGGGTGATACATCAAGAAAGATACAAAAATGTTTGAGCAACAAATCTACACAATCGCCATAATTTATGTGGAGGTAGAATTCAACAAACGATTGTCGGATCATATTCTGTTTACAGACAACAAGAAGTGCTCATCACAGTTCCTAAATTTTTGGAACAGAACATTTAGATGTCGAATAAGCCGAAAAATGAGACATCTTCAAATTCATGTCATGATGCCAAGAAAGTTTGTCAAAGGAACAAGAAAACAAGAAAGCAACCCAAGGGATGGCAATTCCCACATAATTTTCCTGACGAAGAAGATGATGATGAAGAAATGGATCCTCCTACCAATGAAGAAGCCCAAAATACACAAGGAAAAATAGAAAAGGGGAGCATTAATCATGAAGTTTCAGGAACTCCAACAAACACATTGAGGAAGGAGATGGTCCTTGTAGCAATGGAGACAAGGGACTCAAAATCTCATCATGTATATCAAAGATTGGATTCAGATAAGGAAAATACAAGAATGAATGAAGGGACGCATCTAGCTCTTGTAATTGCCACTACCTCCTAAGGAGAATGGAGAATGGTTAAAAATAAGAAATGGAGAAAAGGGTAACATGTTTACCACCATTTTGGAGTTTGGTCTCTGTGATCACCAATTTTGATTGGCATGATTAAATGCATTATCAACATCTACAACATTTAATTTTTTTGTCATTATAAAATTAAAATATTTCCTAAGGACAAAATAATATATCAATTATAAATAATTATAAAAGAATCTTATTTTCAAATACACATTGAATAATATAGTGGTTGTTACAAAAAAGACCTTTGTCATTCACAATGTCATGGTCAATTACTAGAATAAGTGAAATCTTATTAAATTGAGCATGGATATGTTAATGCAAGCATTCAATTCATTTGAAGTGTATCTCTTGCATTGGATACTATGGATGCTTAAAATCATAGAAGTTATTCGTACGAAGTTTATAGATAATTTGATTAGTGACCTTCCATATGGTATATTAAATATATGT
This sequence comes from Pinus taeda, assembly GCA_000404065.3. NCBI lineage: Eukaryota > Viridiplantae > Streptophyta > Pinopsida > Pinales > Pinaceae > Pinus > Pinus taeda. The sequence continues at coordinate 11,894 of APFE031450613.1, forward strand.
TAAAATGTATTCATGTTGTGAACAATAACCAACATGGTGAGGTACAATAAGTCTACTGGACTTTTACTATGGTGTAAATAAATGTTTACATATTTCTTTTGGACTTTTAGATGGGCGTAAATAAATGTTTACTCTACTCCACACTCTCCCAATGGATAGAGTCAAGACCACAACGGATGACTTTTTTTGAATTCCGCAATATAATTACTCCAGTCCCAGTATTTCGGCAACGTCAGTTGTTGCTCAATGCCTCTAGTTGTCACTCATTGCCTCTGAGTCATTAGAAAATTCAAAAGCTCCACAACGTGCCTAATAAGACTATGACATTTTGATTTTCAACAATTCAATAAAATTGTTGAGTTTCAACTATTCAATAAAATTCTTGATTTTAAACAATTCAATAAAACTGCATATAATTCAGTTGAATGAAGAATAGAAGAAATGGTTGCTGGGGTGCGCATTGGCCGCAGAAAATGAGAACGAACGAATTGGAATTTTCTACTTTCAACTTCCCACCTACATAGTCTACTTGCCATTTGCCATTATTGGAGGATGGGTTCTGAGCAATTGAAGCTGAGTTTTCCATTAATTATTATTGTTCTCTTTTGTTTTATTAAATTTCATATTAATAATTTGTTTCAGGGATCTATTAGGTGTATTTGATGACATTTGATTGATAGTTGCGTGTCATTTTTTTGTTTGTATATTTTATATGTGAATTTGAATTTTGGTAAAAGGGTTTAAAAAAATTTAATAGTCTGTTTAAAGTTTATTTAGGTTTATTTTTAAGTTTTTATAATCGTTTTTATTTACATTTTCAATTTAATTTTCCATAAATATTAGGTGAAATCCATTTTAATTCTTCTCATTGCATATAATAATATGATAGAATTTATTTTACTCTTTTCCCCATTTTATTGTAAATTATTTCTCAAAATTTTAACATTGTAATTATTTTTCTCTATATCTTATTATTAATACCTATTTTATAATTTTTTTGCATAGAGATGGAGAATGAAGATGATTCAGAATTACAATTTGTAATTTTTTGTTTATTTATATGTAAAATATATTAATATTTGTAAACAATCAAAAACTATATTAATAGGAATTGTATTTATTTTGAGGGAGGGGAGTTTCTCTCTCTCTAAGACCTCGAGATAGCTATGGATATGGTTGTATGTGAGGTATGTCTAGTGTGATTATGGTTATTTTGTTATTATGCTTTTTCTCTCTTCTTAAATAATTAAAAAAAAAATTGTGGAATGTAGTAAAAATTATAAAATGGTTATAATTTGTTTAAATAAATTGATATTGTTAATGAATGAACAATTAAACTTTAAACAAAATAAATAACTTGAAATTCTTTCTCCCACAATGAACCTGGGTTACAACTTTGTTTCCTCATTGATCAAACCTTAAGCTCCTTCGATCTATGCCTCATTTATTAGTCACCGTAGTCCTTCAATGGTGATGCATTTAGGGCCAACTTGGTCCAATCTCACACTTCCCCCCAATAGTCCACATCTGTCCAATACCAAAATTTGCAACCTGGATCTCTGATTCGACTAGCAAATAAACATCAATAAGAGGATCCACATACCTTGCTTTCCAATATACTCCTGGTCCTCTTGTCCTAAAGATATAAGCTTCTGGAGATATGGTTAGGACACACCAACAACCCTAAATAGCTACTCCCGACTGTGTTTCCCTTCTCCAAAGACATTCTCTTATTTTTATTTCCTTTCTATATTTCCAAAGTATTATTTTGGGCGTAAGGAACCTACTGAAAATACCATACAATTCTCTGTCTCACAACAACAAGTGATCTGAGCTAGCTAGAATGGAAGACACTTTTTTTCAACTACCTCTCTCCTTGGAGTAACTATTGCTAAGCTAGAGATGTTTTACAAGCCCTCTTGACCATCCAAATTATGCCTCCAACATGATGTTGTAACAACAATTCCCTGTGGCCTCAATAGAGATCCAAACACCACACAAAAGTAGCAAAGAAAAATACACAAACTTAACTTAGAACTACGACCTTATTCATCATGGCTATCCATACCCAATCATAAGAGAAATTACTGCACATCTTGTGCAAAAGTCATCCTCCTTGCTAGCTTATGAGCTACCTCAAGTTCACTATCTATCTCAAAGTTATACCTAATTTGATTTTCACTTTTGATGTGCTCTAAATCTCCAACAATTAACTTCTGTTTATATGCACACACGTGGCTTCATGAATTTTTCTGTGCGGCATACTTTAGCCCAATTTCACCTGGCCAACCAGACAAGTTAGCCACCAGTAGTTTCATACCCGATTAGCATTTTAATAATGTTCTTAGATTTGGATACTATATATAGGAAGATGAGAGGAACCATATCAACTAGATTGAAAATACCAAAGCCGTGAGTAATAACTTTTAAGCATGTATTTGACTTTTGAAGTTTTAAGTGTAGATATTGTTAAGTAAAATGTTTAATGTTCTTTGGTAAATGAACATATATAAATTCATGTCATCATTTAGTTTAATGTTCTCTTCTAAATGAAGATATATGAAATCATATGATTATTTTTTAAATTTCATGAGAAAATTAGTATTTAAGGTTTTGTTACTGAAAGTGGTATTTTTGTATGATCATTATGCATACACTTTTTCAATCGATACTTTTCGTTTATGGTTTTCTCTTTGGAAACCTGTCACAAATGCATTTTAAAGGATAGTTGGGGAAGATTATTAATAAAGGAATTACTAAGCTTAGTTAAAATTTATTGTTATTTAAAATAACAAATTTAGTACTATGGAAAAATTCTTCGAAGATTAAGACAATATAAAACTTGAACTTATTAATCGGTCCATGGCCTGGCCTGGTATGTTTGTAGGGTTGGCTGTCTATTTTTGTTTGGCCTGGTGTTGGCATTATGGGGAGGAGAAGGCAATTGGATTTCTATCATTTGTTTTTGTCAGAGAAAACAACTTCAAGGAAGGCCAGCTGGATTGGTTTATGCCCTGAAATTACTAAAGAGTTTTTAACTTCATTTCAAACCCTTCTTTAATGTACATCTCAGATACCCAGAGATGGCTGTGGCTTTGGCTCTATTCTAGTTGTTGTTGCTTTTGTTGAAACCCTGATTTAATGTTCAACAGGTTTTCCTTGACCCAACTATGTTATATAACTCACATCTCTTAATAATTAACCTAGAACACTTCCATTAGATCAATTATAATTTAGACGGTAAGTGTTTCAATTAATTTAATTGACCTATTTACCCAGCTGAAAGCATCATATATTAATTTGTACCACGAGATGTATATTGATTGTGATTGTCATGATTCTTGTTTTGATTGTTCTTAAATACATAAATAATTATGGGTTGCAATGATCATAGATATAGTCCTTTAGTTATAATGGAATTCGTGGTATAGATACCCTAGGAAAATTATAACCTGCCCACCAGAAGGTTGCCAAGAATTTCAGGAAGGGTTCCTAAGATTATGTGTTTTCATTTCTTCTTTATGTTCTAAGGACTTCGGGATGGAGTCCATTATTAAGAGGGGGTGTATGTAGTGCCCACTCTAGTTTCCTGACTCTAATATGACATTATCTTACATTCTTTAGTCTACGAGTAACTCAGGCTGAGGATCCAGAAACATGACTCTATTATCAGTGAATGTGATGGTTATGTATGTTCTCGATTAATATTATGATTACGATATAATTAATGGTTATGTGTACTCTCTATTGATATCAAGGTGGTGATAGTAGTAAAGGATAGACATGTTTCTATTGATGTTATAATGATGATAGCTTTGATCTATATGTATGGTTCTATTAAGGTTATGATGATGCTAGTCTTGATGGAGGTATCCCCTATGTTAGCTACTTACATTAGTTCTGGTTCACAATGAACAATGATGTGAATGACTAGGTGATGGTAATAATGCTATTATGACAGTGACAAACACTGAAAAACCTGGTTACTGATTATTATTGAGTATGGCAGGAAAACCACCAGAGGCACTCGGACATGACGAGTTGACGACACCTGGTTTGATGAAAATTTATATTATTTTATCTTTGAAATTCTAATCGATTTTTAAACCTACTATATATGTCTATCTATATTCTGATGATATGTTTATGGTTGTAGGCACAAATGAGTTGTTTGGCCGAATGACTCACATATGGGTGATGGGGTTGTACAGTTGGATGGAACTACGTGGGAGGGGTGGGACAGAGTCCCTGATCTCACCCACTAGCACTCCCGCCGTGACTTGTGCTGGAAGGGTTGAAACACCTTTGCCTTGAATATCACGATGCCATGGGGGCAGGTACCAAAGTTGGGTCGCTCATGAGGAGTTTACTAGGGAGCGCGCATCAAGGTGGATTCCTTGATCCCCAACACCATTAGTCTCACAATAGCAGGCAACATAAGAGATGATAGTGGTCTATGACGTTGCATGATATTTTCCCCTGGTAGTCACTGGATGCTTGAAGGGAAATTGGTGTGGCACCCTTGGAATTTCAGGGGAAATTCTTGAAGGGCACGACCAACTTCGCACCCTTGCCATCACAATTAAATTTTTAAGTGTGGCACCCTTGGAACTTCTAGAGAAGTTCTCGAAGGGCACAACCAAACTTGGCACCCTTGGCATCACAATTAAACTGTTAGGTGTGGCACCCTTGGAACTTCTAGGGAAGTTCTTGAAGGGCACAACCAAACTTGGCACCCCTGGAATCATTAAAAATAAATGATAATAAATAAATATAAGTAAGGAATGAAAACTAGGTAGTTACATGAAGGGTAAATGATGATTAGAAACCAAGGTAATTAAATCAAAAATAAAACATGGAATAAGGAGGATCATAGGAAGAAATAAATAGAGTACCTTAAAGATTCTACCCTCCCCATGTTGGAAAATACTAGGTAGATTAGGTGGTTTAATTAGATAAAAGGGGAAGACAAACATATCGTAAGGATAAAGATTAATCCTAAACCAATTAAACTTAATTAAGAAAAGAAGAAGGTGAATTAAAATAAGAAAAATAAATTAAATTTAGAGAAATGTAGAGAAGCTCCATGTGGCATCAACCAAGATAAGAATATCCCTCTAAGAGATAACCTGAGTTAATTTAGGAAGTAGATTGGGGATACAATCTTGACTCATTAATTGACTCCAAGTAATAAACACAATTTAAGGAATAAAAGGGGGGAATAAAGAGATAACTAGGAGAAGAAATAGGAATCTTGTGAGGTGAGGAAAATATTAGTTTTAAATAAAAAGTTAAGTAAATAATTTTGGGTGACCCTTGATCAAAGAGTGACACATGGTTAGGTGAATAATCAAGCTATTAAATTAAAAAAAATATTATAATTATACATGACATGGCAAGTGTCATCTATGAGAACTCTTATAAAAGAAGGGGCAAGCCATGGTAGAGTGGGACTTTTTGGGAACCCTATTGTTGGATGGATGATATGATGTCAGAGTAGTGATTACAAAGCTATAGTGAGTTTGGTGAGGTAGAGGATTTTTAGAGAGGGGACTCTTGAGTTAAGGGTGCTCTCCTCTGCCAGCTAGATTCTTCCTCCATTGTACAACCCCATTGCAGTTCGGGGGTCCGTGGGGAAGAAGAGTACCCAAGGAGTAGGCTGGGAGGTTAACCGGTGGGTCTCATTTTCGGATCAAGTGCGTCATCATACACTCGCAGAAGTGACTGACAACAAGGGAATACCAGCGAAAACAGAGCAAGCAGAGTCTCGCCTTTCGGTGAAGGGTACATATGTATTTCATTACTACTTGATCTTAGATTAAAAATATGTAAATGTCGTGTTATGTTCCCGAAATGAGTATTAACAATGTGTGTGTGGAATGAATTTAAATCTCAATGTGTTTCTTTTCTGGTTGTAATTGTTGTGTCAAAAAAAAAAAGTACATAGTTTTTTAGCCGGGTCCTTACACAATCGATCGACCAGGGAAGGGAAAAGAAGAAGAATTCACATTTTAAATCTTTTATATGTAATTCAAGAAGTTCTCGTGACCCTGAAACTAGATCTCCTAATTAGCCAACCACCCTTTTGGAAGAACTTTTATTTATTTTTTTGCTAAAGCAAGTATGGATCCTTCTATTTCATAAAACCAAAAAGATAGTGTACAATTTTACATGCAGGGAGAACCTTAAAGTTTCAAAAAGAATATCGAGCCCACGGAAAAACGAACAAAAATGCCACCTGGCTACCGACAAGCATGAGAACCAACTAGGAACACTGCTTTAGAGGAAACCCTATTCATCTTAGTCATCCAATAAAAGAGCAATAAGATCGACAGATGAGGAGGATTTTGCTCCGTTAAAAACGCCGAAGTATAAAAGTCTCGCCTCCCAAGATGCATGAACCATCGCAACCGTTGATCGTTGTTGACTAGATCCAATGGATGATGTCGATATCACATGGGATAAGAAGGTTCGATGATAGTGAGAGGGGAAGAGTAGTTATTGGAACCCTCTCCCTGTGACGTGTTGGAGGGAGAATGGCATCGCGATGTTTTCATCAAAACCACTTTCCAACAAAACACTATGCGATCAACCAAAAATTTCCAGGGGGGTGATAAACCATGCCGAGACGCCAAATTCTTGAAGGCCCAACCACTGGAAAACACAGGGTTGTGTCTGCACTTGTGGATTATCCTTTATCGAACCTGAAACCCTAAATATATAAGGGGTTTCTCATTAAATGAAGAATTGACAGACTCATTTTTATCCACACAGTAAACAAAGAGCATCCTCTCATTTGTTTTGGGAGTATGAGCGACCAGACTGGGAATCCGCCGCACCACATAACCGTCTATCCGATAATGATGAAACAAGTTGATGTTGAAATCAAAGGTTGAGTCAATTTGATCCCTGGTCCCAGGCTCTGTCTTTCAACTCCAGCTTATCATTATCTGCATGTTCCTAAACAACCGTCTTTAACTTGCTTTGCGGTAGCTCATGCCAATTTGATGTCACTCTGATCTCTGTACTGATAACAGCCTGGTTGGCGAGCAAATCAGCCACTTTGCTTGCCAACTTGCGGACATGCTTGAAGCTAACAGTATGGAGGCTTTGAAGGTGGTTTTGAATCCATTGAAATTCTTGAATTAGTCTCCAATTTTTTGAGACTTTTTTTGGCTTATAACCCGAGCTCATTTTCTTGAATCAATTGATAATAAGTTTAGAGTCAGCCTCAACTATCAAATTCTGTCTATTGTCCAGACTCGAGAGATCTAAAAATTGTTCCATATCCATCAACTCTAACAATTTATTAGTGGCATGTCCCAAATGACAGTGGAAAATGAAGAGGAGAGAACCTACCTCATCTCTAAGGACCCTCCCATAACTAGTTGCGCTCGGGTTTCTTTTTGAGGCTCCATCTATGTTGTATTTGAAATATCCCTTTGGAGGGTGGTGCTAGAAATCCTTTCCTTCCCTCAGGGAGATTGGATTCCTATCTAGACCCTGAGGAGAGATGCCTTACAGGCCCAGTGCACAAAGAATTCTTAGGTCAATAGCTGAAGGAGGGTTCTTGGGGATGTTTCGAACTATGGTGCTAACCGTTTCCTTGAGCTGTTTTAATATCAACTCAAAAATGCATTTGGAAGTTCTCTTTACTTCTTTAAAGATTCGGTTGTTCCTTTCTTTCCAAACATTCCAAACAATGAGGCTCGAAAAAAGGGCCCAAGCTATGGCTAGAACTTCATTGTCTGTAAAATCCTTTCTCCAATTGGTCAGGGTGTTGCAGATGTTATTTCTGTCCATATCCGTCTGTTGGAAAATAAAATCAAAAGAGCCCCACAAACTAGAGGAGAACATACAACTGTTGAGAAGGTGCTCCATGGTTTCCTCCTGCCCCCCATAAAGCTGACATCTGGAAGGTCCCATAATGCCCCTTTTCCTCATATTGTCCCAGGTTGAAATTTTCCTGTGCTCAATGAGCCACATGAAAAGTTTAATCTTCATCCAGCCCTGATGTCTCCAGAGGTTAAGCCAGGTTTTGTCTGAAGATTGATAATTAAGGTCAATGAGAATGAGCTTTGCTTCCTTGAGGTTAAAAAACCCCTCATTATTGTTGCCCCATCTCAGCTGATCATGGCCCTCATATTTCAGAATATTCCTTTGGTATAACTTTTCCTTAAGTGATTTTGCCTTAGTCTTAAGCGCATTGTTGTCCCTAAGATCAAAATTCCTCCAGATTCTCCATTTATCATTGTTATTGGTTTTCTCTGAAAACTCTTTCACCTTACAAATTCTATTGCTATCATTGATTTCCTTGAAATCCGTTAGGTCTTCATTTAATAATATAGGTTCTTGTTTCCATCTGTCCTCCCAGAACAAGCTGAGATTTCCTTCTCTAATTTCCTAGAAGGTGTTTCCTTGGACTAAACTCCTGTTATCCCAGGCTTTGTTCCAAATGTGTGAGCCCTTTTTGTGACATGGCATTCTTATTAGATCATGGTTATTCCAGGAGCTGGCATATTTTTCTTTCCAAATGATTGCCCACTGAGTCTCTGGCTCGTTAACCCAACGCCACCATAATTTGGCACCTAGAACCTTGCTGAGTAAGTCAGGATCATCCAAACCTAGCCCACCAAAGCTCTTAGGTTTGGATATCTTATCCCAAGCTACCAAGGCCCATTTCTTATAGTCCTTCCCCTTGCCCTAGAGGAAGTCTCGTTAGATGGATTCGAGCTGATGTAGAACACTTTGAGGACCTGGTAGAATAGATAGCATAAAGGAAGTGATAGATTGAAGGATAGCTTTGGTTAGCACTAACCTACCAGCTAAATTTAGAGATCTGTAGGTCCATTTCTTGACCTTGTCTAACAATTTGTTGATAACAAGTTACCATATGCTCTTGTGTAAGGGTTTGGCAGTGAGAGGAACTCCCAAATACTTCGAGGGGAGGAACTCCCATTGGAAGCCCATAATTCTAGCAATGTTCCTTTGTATGGCAATGTGAGTATTAAAGAAAAAAAAAATTGATTTAGAAAGATTTACCTCCAAACCTGAAGCCATGAATTTTTTTTTCAAGATTTTCTTATAGGCCAGAGCTTCCTTGACTATGGGGATTCCTTGTAGCATAATGTCATCCACAAATTGTTGATGTGTTAAAACATGCCCCTCTTCAGAAAGTTGGAGACCTTTGACTGAGCCCACTACCTTCGCTTGTATGATTTTTCTCCCCAGGCCTTCCATCATTAGAATAAAAAGAAAGGGAGAGAGTGGATCTCCCTACCCTAAGCCTCTTGAAGGAGTAAAAGTCTCTGAGGGTGATCCATTAACCAGGATTGAAAAGCTGGGTGAGATGACTAGGGCCATAACCCATCTCATCCAGTTATGATCAAACCCAAAAGCATCAAGAACTTTTCTGATATATGTCAAGCTTAGCTTATCATAGGCTTTGGCTATGTCTAGTTGCATGATCATGCCAACTCTCTTGTTGTTAGTCAAAGAGTGAACTACCTCATGAGCTTGAATGATGTTGTCGAGGATGTGTCTACCTTCCACATATCCTGACTGTTCCACTGCCACAAAGGTGGGAACAAGGGCTTTGTGTGTATTAGAAACCACTTTCAAGATACTTTGAAGACAACATTGCACAATGCAATGGGTCTGAACCTATCGGGCATTAGGGAAACATCCTGTTTAGGGATCACAGTGATAAAAGTGGTGTTAAGCACCTTCAGGATAGCTTTATCCCTCCTTGAGTCTTCCACCACGCTCAAAATATCATGTTTTACAATATTCCAGGAAGCTTTGAAGAAGTCTACATTGAACCCATCCAGACCTGGTGCCTTGGCATTCTGCATCTAATTAAGGACCTCCTTGACCTCCTCTTCTGACACTGGTCTATTGAGGTTGAAATTGTCTTCTTTGGAGACTAGATTAGGTATATGCTTGGTAATCTCCCTGATAGATTGATCTCTGTTAGTGCAAGTTTCATGAGAAATGCCCCGAAAGTGTTGTACTAGTTCTGTTTCTGTTTCTTCATGCATGCTGAGCATATTACCTTTATTGTCCTTAATAGTAGAAATCCTGTTGTGAGCTCTGTTCACCATAGTGGCTCTATGGAAGAATCCAGTGTTGCGATCTCCTTCTTTTAGCCATTGCACTATGGAATTTTGTCTCCAAAAAATTTCCTCTTGCTTACATAAGTTGTTCCAATCTTGATGATATTTAGTTGCCAATTCATTCCACTCCCTGTCAAAACCCTCTATAATTAGGGTTTGGTTGAGTCTATGTATTTTTCCTTCCACAATTTCCTTCTCTTCAAAAATGTTTCGAAATTCCTTCTTATTCCACTCCTTGAGCTGGAGTTTAATGTGTTTGAGTCCTTTTTGAAGAAGGAACATTCTTGTGCCTTGAATATATAAATCTTCTGCCCACTAGATAGCAATGTTGTTAAAGAATTCTGGGTGGGAGAGCCAAATATTTTCAAATCTGAAAGGTTGATTGTTGGGTTTGCCTATACCCCGAATAACCAGTTGTACCGGCTAGTGATCTAAGCCTCCAAAGGGAAGAATACTCGCAACTATCCAATATCTTCTGAGATTATAAATCTATCCAATTTGGATGCCACTTGGGACTCTCCTCCTCTTTTATTGTTCCAAGTAAAGGTACCATTATTCATGGCAATATCCACGGGCTTCATACTATCTAGGAAGGTCAGAAACGCACAAGAATATTTGGTTAGAATTCTAGTTCCTCCTTTTTTTTCCAACAACGTTTTTATCATATTGGAATCCCCTCCCAAGATCTAGGGGATTTTCGGATGAAGTTCCTTGAGCTTATTTAGTGAATCAAGAAACAAGAGTTTGCCCTCCAACCTTTGGGGGCCATACACATTTGTAGCCAAGTACATTTCCTTATTTCCCACTAGCCGAATGACCATTGAAAGATAGTTTCTGGAGGCTTCTGCATCTACCATGTCAATCTTTTGGGGGTTCCAAAGCGTGAGAATGCCTCCAACTGTATTCTCTAATTTGACCTCCAAAAACCTAAATCTGTTGAGCCATTTACCATGAATCTATTTTACCTTTTGAATGGAACATTTTGTTTCTTGAATGAAGATCACATCCAGGGCTACTTGCTTCATTATATTACTTCATAATCATTGCCTCCTTTTACTGCCTAGACCTCTTATATTCCAAGAAGTAAACTTCATTATCAAAGATTTTTAAAGGAGTAACTGGATAGATCTTTCATCTTATCTAAACCTATCATTAGATTCCCACATTTCATCAACAACCCCTTCTATTTTTTCCGGCCTCTTTTCTTTCTTGGGATTCTTGAAGCTAATCCTGGTATGGATTTCAAAGCTTTTACTTCTTCGCTACTTTTTTTTCATTCTTCCTTAGCTTTTCAGATTCGTTGTTCTAGGTTTTCCATATGAAAAATGGTTGAACTCTATGGAACTCCTTTTGAGGTAACAAATCCACTCCCTCTTTGGTTCCTTGTTCTAAGAAGCCTTCTAGATCTAGATCTTCTTTCTCCAAAATTTCTTAAAGTTTGTGCTCCTCCAGCTCCATGTCGCTCTAGGTTGTTTCATGGTCCATTTCTTGATCAACATCACTCATGGTGGCCTCTTTCTGGTACTCATCATTTTGTGTTTGTACTAGGTATTTCCCTTCCTCTTTTTCTGCAAAACTTCCTTCCATTGCTTTTTCTTCTTTAGTATTCTCTTCCTCTTCCTTAAGCCCCTGGAAACTATTTTGTCTAAGTTGTTGTTATTCTCGTTGTTGATTCCTCGTACCTCCCTTACTCCCTTTACTTCGGTTAACTACTTTCTGAAAGTTGTCTGCTTCTTTCACTATAGTGCTTCTGCTTTTGTTCATTTCCTTGTTGAGCGCACAGTCTCTAAAAAGATGTCCATGTTCATGGCATTTGCGACATCTGAATGGAATGTGCTCATAATCTACTGTTTGTACCCATTCTTCATCAAAATCTTCCAAGATTATCTCCTCCGGTAGGGCTCATGACAGCTCCATTTCCACACAAATTCTGGAAAAGGAAGTATATTTTCCCCTTCTTGTGGCTTCAGAGGATTTTACAAAGTTTCCTAATTTATTGCCTATGGCCATTAATGATTAATTTTTCCAGTAATCAAGAGGTAGAGAGTAGAGCCTTACCCAAACCGATACTGGAGTAAAATTCTCCTTTTTTGGTACAAAGTTCATGACCCAGGGTCTGATGTAGAGTCCTGCCGCATAAAGGAGTAGGGCCCTTCTTCAAATATTTTGTCCTTGTCTTCTATATTTGTGAACACCACTGTAAAGAAACCCTTAGACCCAACGTGAAGATATATACTTCCTTTAGGTTTCCAGTGGTATCTGATCCATGATCGAAGATCTTTTTCATTGGGCCATAGTCCCATGAACTTGCAAATGATGGCATATGTCCCCATATGTTTCCTGTACGCCTGAAGCTCCGAATTATTTAACACCACCCTGGGAGTTATGTCTATTTTGGCTTTGCAGGGTCCCTTGTGTTTCTTGTCTTTAGTTTCCTGTTGTTTTTCCTCTACCTCCTTGTCGTTTGTGCGATATTGATCATTTTCTATGGGTTCTACTGACCCACTTCCGTGCTCTTCTCTCCTTCCACCCCTGTTTCCCTAACATCTTCTAGAG
>APFE031450615.1:0-14136 GCA_000404065.3 Pinus taeda
GATGATCGTACACATTCTGAGCATGTAGAACTTGAAGAATCCATTCACATGGGACAAAAGCCTCCCCTATGTCTAGCACAACTACAACAGAGCTTTCCATAGCTCAACTAGTCATATCCCCTTTCAAGTGGGGTTGGGATTCCAACCACTATGTCCCATTGATGTGGCCATACCATTTGCAACTACTTAGACAACTTCAACCCATGTCCATTCCGAAGTTGACAGGGCTAATAGCTTAATTGAGTGCATCCAACACATCTGCTAGTAGGTCCATGGCATATTGAACAAAGCCAATGCTAAATACAAGAAACGCCATGATCAACATCAGGTTCCCCACTAGTTCCAGGTTGGTGACAAAGTTTGGCAACATTTGCAGAAGGATAGCCTCGTCGAGCCCCACTGTAAGCTTCGATGGGTAGCACACCATCACCAAGGCTATAGGGGACAATGTTTTAGAGCTCATCATGCCACCGTTCCTTGGCCTGCACCTAGTGTTCAATGTGGATCACCTTCAACCATACTTTTCACCATTACTAGACACACCTAACATTGCAGAACAACTCACACCAACATAGTTAAACCCAGACTGCATGGAACATGCCAAAACTGATCACATCATGGACACACAAATCAAGAATACTCTCCAACATAAGATCCAACTACATAAGGTTGTCAAAACCGGCCAACTCCTGCACCAAAGCAAGTAGCTCACCAAGGACCAAGTTCAGTAGAAGTTTACCCATCTCATAGAGGCACTCAATGCAATGGGGAATATTGCTTCCTAAGTGGGGAGGATTGATCGATGTATAAATTGGTGGCCACCCACCTATTCCACTTGGAACCCCACCATTTTTTCTTTTAGTTTTTCAGTGTCCTTAATTGTAGCACATTTTACTATTTTTGGCAGTTTTCGGGTCGTGAACTTACAGAATCGTTTTGAGGCCTTAAACGACGTTTTATTTTATATGGAAAACAAACTAACATCAACATTTGTTTGATGATTGTAGTTTAATGTTGTAGTCCTTAGATAGATATTTCTAACGAGGTATTGTGTGCATCAAACATAAATCGTATGCCAAAGTTACGAACCCAGGAAGTTGATGTACTAATTTACCCAAACGGGGCCCATAATTTTAGCGGTTCATCTCCTAGGGAAATGTTTTTGGATGTTTAGGGTTTTCCATTATTTTTAAATAGTAAATAGGCCTTTGAGCCTCATTATAACACATTTCGGAGGCATGCAGCCGCCACATCTCTTCTCAGAGATAAGCTACCATCGCCCGAGCAAGTTTATTTCCATTTTATTTGTAAGCATATTTGAGTTCTTTAATATTAATGAAATGAAGTGTTATTTCTGCTTCATCTCTGTATTTGTGGTTATATTTTTCTTTTGTTGCATTCATGTTTAAGTTCAGTTCAGTAGTATCAAAGCAGTATGCTCTTTCTTTTTTTTTCTTGGCATGTCCCCAACGAGGTTGGGGTATAAGGAGTTAGGGCTTGAACTGGTTGAACCCTTGCAAGACCAGCCTCACAAACCCCGATGACCTCCCATCGTGGAAGAAAATAAAGACAATGGAGCAAGAGGTCCTTTCAAACTATTGCTCAAAGAAGCCCTCAAGGACAAAGAAACGCAATGATGGACAAATTTGCCCAGATCCTTTGGCGGCTACCCACATGCAACGCATCTTCTTCCGATAGGCACTCTAGAAGTACCAATACATTCAAGGTACAAGTGAACTTTGACATCCTCGTATTTGAAGGTCAAATAGATGCAGATACCGTAGATAAATGGTTAAATCTACTAGAAGGATTTTTCTCGGTTTATGACTTCTCCAACTGGGAAAATATTACTTTTGCGCTCCTCAAAGTCGCGTCCCACGTCAAAGCATTGGTGGGAAACCTACTGCGAGAAGAGGGACGAGAGTGAACCCTCACTATTCTTAGTCGCACCCACTTGGAATTCTTTCCGAGATGCCATCAAGGAGCAGTATTACCCTCTTAGGATCTATGAAGATAAATACATAAAGTGGACCACGCTGCAGCATGGAATGGACCAAGATGTGTCAAAGCCATGGCACACGATATAATCATGCGGGCCTTTGAACGTATTTTTCCGCACAATGTGCCATTACGTTCACATCCTGAATACGTTGAACAGTTTAGTATTCAAGAAGCATTTCAATGTTTAGAAAAATCATTTGCAGAAAGCCTGTAGCATAAAAACTAAGGCTGAAGCAAGAAAACTGATAGCTTGTAGGCTTGAATGTAAAAATACATCAACGTATTCTTAAGTAATAATTTATTAATATATATAATATATATGAGAATATAAATATTTAGATGTTACAAGAGGCCCTGTTTTATACCTAGTAGGTTGACCTTTCGTGAATGGGCCATGTCTTTTAGACATGCCCTTTTCACTAACTTATGACTATTTAACCTAATTATTCGTTTAATTAATTAATATTAAATTTATTTTAATTTTATTTACATTGTTAGAATTAATTCATGAACATAGCCCCTTCCATTCACGAAGCTGTTGTCCTCAAAGCTTTAACGTTGGGGGCTTTTCTTCATTGGTGTAGTCGTCTCGATGTCTATAATCGTGCCAATTTTTTTTTTCCTGATTCTGTCTATTATTTTTGTGTCATTCAATTGTATAATCTATGATTAGTATATATATATATAATATAATATATATATATATATAATTATATATATATATATAATATATATAATATTTGAACTTCAAGCCTGACCGAATCACCGTTCTGAATTGATATGGTGCAGAAGATGCGTCCTTTGAAAAAAACCCAAGGATCAGATAGGCCACGACGTTTCTAACTGGACGAATGTGTTAAACAGCGAGACAGACAGTTCCTGTGGGAGACAAGACTGTTCGATGGTCAGAAAATGTCTGGTGGTTGGTCGAAATCGAACACAACAGAGATATGGACGCAATGGGCGGTGACCAGGCATCTGGTAGATGAGCCGGTGATGAAAGATGGTTAACATTGAGTGATGAAGGGAATAGCGACATGGGCAGACAGACAACAGCACGCAGGTGGAAATGGTGGTCAATGAGCAAGTGATAACCGTGCTCAACCACGCGAGAGTGTAGAACAACAATGAATACATCATGACTCCATAATTTTTTTGCTTCCCCTTCCGCTTCCATGACTGGTGTCGCTACACGCACTGAGATCAGTTGAAGCTCCTGCTTCAGATTTGAGCACCTTATAACATCGTTCAACACTAAGACAAGAGCGTTGGCTTTGAAAACTAGTATGTACAAGGAATGCAGGAATGGATTGTGCTCTTTTTCAAGGGAGTTTTTGAATAACTCTACAACTTCTTGAAGTGCTTCAATTCTCTTGGCCTCGGGAGCATAATATTTTTTTGTTTTTTCAAACACTTGATTTTCAATGTACGGATAAATATCAAACTTAGTCACCATGGAGAGCAGAGGGGGGGGAAGAAGATCGCAGAACGTGTTCTTGATTGTTATCGTCTCTATTCTTCTCAACGACATCCCATATCCATTCTGCAATCGTGTGCTTGGCATTCGCAATGGTTTCATGCAATATCTCCAACACCATCTTGCAAAGGGTAAGAAGATTTCTTCTACAGGAATAGGTTTGGTCAAGATACAACACTAGGTTGCCTATGATATCGATTTGTTCACAGATATCATGATAAAGAGAATTTACAAGATATGTGAGGCTTTCTGCCGCACCATGCAATTGAAATGATTTCCTCAATTGACTTTGAATATGTTGGGCACACCGATGTCATATTGAATGACAAAGATTTTCTTGCATATTCAAGTCACACATTGGCCTAGCAATCCTGTATATTTCCTCCGTCGGCAGGGGCAATGGCATTGATGATCGTCCATAGGCTAATACATTGGCAAAAACTTCTCTGATGATTGCCAAACTTCTATCTAGGAAATCACTGGGCACCTCTGGCAGGTCCCTGATTTCTTTAAATCTTATTTTATTTCTAGACTGTACTGCAGACTGCTCGCCCACATTTTGATCCAAAGTCCTACTTCTCTTGGCCTGCCTGTGATTCAGTGACCTCGGCCCCCTTGTCGAGTTGCCTTTTTGGTACCATTGAAGTGGGAGAAATATATGGGTCTAGTTTTAGACCAAAAACAGAAGAACAACAATCCAACAGTGCCTTGTTGAAACTGCAACTGGCCTTCAAACACATGAAATCAATTGCAGCAATGGCAAAGGCGAAAAATGCCAAAAGTTGTGAAGTGGAAATACAACAGTCAACAAGGTCGTTGATTGAGAAATAAAGCAATACAATCTTCCCCAAACGCTCCGCTACCGAAACCTTTCTTTTTCCATGGCCAATGACAAGGTCTCGTTCATCTAACACTAGAAGGGACTCTAGAGTTTGTACATCCCTAAAGGCCTTCACTTTGGCGCTCGCCTCATCAATTCTCTCTGCAGTGAATGGATAGCCCTCAACACCGAAATCTTCAAAAACCTCCACACCATAAGGGGTTATAACTTTTCCCTCTTTATCTAGAATAATAAGGTTGGGAATATGTTTCACCTGAAATGCCTGCTTGAGCTTTTTCCTAGTAATCTCATCTAAGAATGGAGGGCAAGCCATGACATGGTACAGTGGGATTCCTTGAAATCCTGATAAAGTTTTTTTTTTGTATTTTTACCCCACAATTCCCATGGCCATTTACGGATCAATTCCCATCGACAATCATGATAATCATTGTCTTCTTCATTATTATGATATTGTTCCTCTTCTTGTTTCTCAAGATAGTCTTCTTCTTCTGCTTCACTTTGTTTTGTTTCTTCACTGTCACTATTCTCTTCCTTATTATCGATTTCCTTTTGACATGCTTTAATTTCTGCAAATTATTTTTCTAAACGTTGAAATGCTTCTTGAATACTAAATTGTTCAACATAATCAGGATGTGAATGTAATGGCACATTGTGAAGCAAACTACGTTCAAAGGCCCACGTGATTATATCATGTGCCATGGATCTGATACCACTATAGCATAAAAACTATGGCTGAAGCAAGAAAACTAATAACTTTAATGTAAAAATACACATAGGTATTTAAAATAATAATTTATTATATATATAAAATTGTACAAGTGATGGAGACCTTCCACTTTTCCATGTGCGGAGACGACAATAACAAAGATAGTTTCCCAGCAATATAGCTTTGAGGACAAAGCTTTTGAAGGAAGGGAATATGTTATGAATATAACTCATAACAAATAATTAAATAAAATAAATATAAAGATTAAATAATTAAATATAATTAGGTTAAATAGTCCTTTTAAGGTAAGTGAAAAGGCATGTCTAAAAGACATGCCCATTCACGAAAGGACACTTGCTTAGGTAATAAATGTGGGTCTCATTGTAAAATCAGTCACTACTTATACAATTTTATATAAATAATAAAAAACTAATTTTAAATACTTGTATGTATTTTTACATTAAAGTTTCCAAGAGATCAATTTTCTTGCTTTAGCCATAGTTTTTAAGCTTCAAAATTCTACAGGATACCAAAGGTAATGCTGCCTAACACCAACTCTTTGATCACTACAAAGCAATGCAGTAAGAACATTTCCCAGACTGGGAAATTTATTTTCCTTATGATTCTCCCTCAAGGCAAGAAGAATATTACGGCCACGACCTCCAAACAGGGCTCCTTCACACGACATCAATAGATGGACAAGGTTGTGGAGGAGTACAGGGACATCTTCATCTCACCCAATATGGTACCTCTACAATGTTAGGTCAAGCACTCCATTGATTCGACCCCAAGTGCATCACTACCCAATGGACCAATTTATTGATGCTATGTTTTGGAGAACAATGAAATCAAGAGGCAGATTCAAGAGTTATTGTAGAAAGGGCACATAAGGTCAAGTTCATCACCCTGTAGGAGCCTGATCGTGTTGGTAATAAAGAAGGATGGGACCTGGAGACTTTGTATTGATTGTCGGGTGCTGAACAAGATCCTTTTCTGGAATAGGTATCGAATCCCACAAATTGATGACCTTCTAGACTAGCCCAAGGGGGCCAAATATTTCAGCAATATTGACCTGAAGTCTGGGTATCACCAGGTAATAATTGAACCCTCCAATGTGTGGAATATTTCCTTGAAATCTAAGAAGGACCTTTTCAAATGTTTGGTCATGCCTTTCGGGTTGACGAATTCCCCCACAACCCTCATGAGGTCGATGGATGACATCTTGCGACCCTTTACCAACTCATTCGTGGTGGTGTATTTGGATGACATCCCGATCTTTACCCAGATTTGGGAAGAGCACCTCCGTCATATTGAATAGGCCCTCCAAACTTTGCAACAACACAAGTTGTGTGCCAATTTGGAGAAATGCACTTTTAGTATGACACATGTTCAATATCTAGGGTACATCATTGATAAGCGGGGTGTGATTGTGGACCCAACCAAGATACAAGTCATTTGGGATTGGCCAGCCCCAACCACTTTAATGGATCTCTGCAACTTTCTGGGTCTTTCCAATTTCTACCACAGGTTCGTGTCGGGGTTCTCTCATATCAATTGGCCTTTGAGTCAAGTCACCAAGGGTGGAGTGAAAGGAAAATTCTTTTGGTTTGAATCCCAATAGAAGGTGTTTTATGAATTGAAGAATCACCTTTGATTTGCAGTAGTTCTCACATTACCGGACCTACAACAACCATTTGAGATTGAGGCAGATGCCTCCAACTACGTTATTGGTGTAGTTCTTACTCAGCAGGGGCAGCCAGTGACATATCACAATCAAACACTTTCAGACACAATCTGAAAGTATCCCACCTATGAAAAATAGATATATTCCATAGTGCAGGTCTGCCGACAATGGAAGCATTACAGTATGGGTAAGGAAATGTTCATTCACACAGAACAATAACCCTTGTAGTTCTTATAGACACAAGGTAAGTTGTAGAATGATCGCTATCGATAATGGTACACATACCTGCAACAGTTCCATTTGAACATTAAGTATAAGAAGGGAAACACCAATAATGTTGTAGACTATCCCAATCGACCGTCGGCCATGGCAAGGACCACTTTGCTCGACTCTTGTGGGAACAAGACTTCAGGGTGGCCGCATCTATACAAGAGCAATACATAATTCAGTAACACATACCAGATGCTCCTCGAAGGAAAGCAAGTTCCAGATTTTCACCTCTAGGATACATAGTTATGTCACTTAGGAAACCTATGTGTTCCTTCAAGCGAGCATGCCAATATGATTTGGGAGGTGCACTACAATCAATTCGTTAGACACTTCAGAGTAGATAAAAGAGTGGCAATGTTTTAGAAGTATTTTTATTGGCTGAACCTTCAACGGGATGTTGGGAAGTACATAAGATCCTGTACTGATTGCATCATTGCCAAAACGACCATCAAGAAGCAAGGCCTATATACTCCTCTGCCTACTCCTATTCGACCTTGGGAATCCTTCTCCATGGATTACATGTCGGGCATCCATTCTACTAATCGTGGAAATGAATTTGTTTTCATGGTCGTCAACAGTCCATTATCTTAGATTGGGGCAGCAGGTTCCTAAGTACATTTTGGTCAAGTCTCTGGTCGATTTTGGATACAAGGATCACTAAGTCCATGACTTTCTACCACCAAACTGATGGCCAAACGGAGGTCGTCAACAGGATGATAAACATTATGCACATGTACAAATCAAAGCATCCATGCACATGGGATGAAAGCCTCCCCTATGTCCAGCATAGCTACAACAGAGCTCTCCATAGCTCAATTGGCCACAACCCCTTTCAGGTGGGGTCAGAATTCCAGCCACTCTGTCGCATTAATGTGGCCATACCATTTGCAGCTACTCAGGCAGCTTCAGTCCATGTCCATTCCGAAGCTGACAGGGCTAACAACTTCATTGAGCACATCGAGCACATCTTCCAGCAGGTCCATGACATATTGGACAAAGTCAATGCTAATTACAAGCGGCAACATGATCGACATCGGGTACCACACAAGTTCTAGGTGCGTGACAAAGTTTGGCTACATTTTCCAAAGGAGCGCCTCGATGGGCCCCACCATAAGCTTCGTTTGCTCCGATAAGGGTCATACACCATCACCAAGGCTATAGGGTACAATGCTTTCGAGCTCAACATTTCACCATTCCTTGGCCTGCACCCAATATTCAATGTGGATTGCCTTCGACCATACTTTCTACCATTACTAAACACATTTGACATTGCAGGACAACTCACACCAATAGAGTTAAACCCAGAGTGCATGGAACAAGGCACAAATGATCGGATCATGGACACATTGATCTAGAATACTCACCAACATAAGGTCCACTTATATCGGGTTTTAAAAGCTGGCCAACTCCTACACCAAGGAAAGTGGCTCACTAGGGACTAAGCTCAATAGAAGTTTCCCCATCTCATGGAGGCACTCAGTGCAATGGGGACCATTGCTTCCTAAGGGGGGAGGATTGATCCAGGTGATATTGGTGGCCACCCATGTATTCCACTTTTACCCCTACCACAGTTTCTTTCAGTTTTTCAGTTTCCTTAGTTGTAGCACAATTACTATTTTGGCAGTTTTTCAGGTCTGAAATTCCAGAGCCGTTGTAGAGGCCCTAAACATGTTTTTTTTTTTTTTTTTTTTTTTTTTTAAATGGGCAAACACCAAGACTTAGTTGATTTTTGCAGCCAATAGTTGTAGTCCTCAGATAGATCTTTCTAATGAGGTATTGTGCATGTCAAACGAAGATCGTATGGCAAAGTTACGACCCTAGGAAGTTGATGTACCAATTTATCCAAATGGGGCCCATAGTTTTGGCGCTTCATCTCCTAGGGTTAGATTTTTGAATGTTTATGGTTTTCTATTGTTTATCAATAATAAAGAGGCCTTCGAGCCTCATTGTAACACAATTTAGAGGCATGTAGTCGCCACATCTCTTCTCAGAGATAAGCTTCCATCGCCCAAGCTAGTTTATTTCCATTATGTCTGTAAGCATATTTCAGTTCTTTGATATTAATGAAATGAAGTGTTATTTCTACTACATCTCTGTCTTTGTGGTTATATTTTCATTTTTTTATGTTCATGTTTAAGTTTGGATCAATAATTCGATGAAAGAAAGATTTGGTTCAGCCCAATCTATGATCAGGTGGTACGTTGAAGTCCTTGACTTGGTCGGATTTTGTATATGGTTATTAAGAGCTAAGTTTCAATTGTCTTTGATAAGTAAATGTACTTGTTATTATGTGGCTTTAATGGATGTGTTATCATTTTTATATATCTAGTTATATGTTGGTTATAAGTAAGGTTATATGACAGATCTAAGTAGGTCCCTTATCACATTTCATTCAATGAATGTATGGTTAATGGATGCATGACCTAATTGGTTATATGAAAATTATCGTGAGAAGGAATAAATCCTTCTTGTTAAGCCTCAGATAAGTTTTCATATCCTTATGTTCAAATATGCATTCATGACCTCTAGGTTTCATGCTTATCATGTGTTTGACGGAATGTCAGTCTTGGTTGGGAGAAGTCAGGTCAAGTCTTGGTTTAAGTTTTGGTTTGGAAGCCTTGTTTCTATGTGATTCATCATTTCTAGAAGTTTCACTGAGTTTTGGGTAGGGTTCTGAGTCTTAGCCCTAAAAAGGTGGCTCATAATTCAGGATCATTGGCATATAACTGACTAAAAATGGCCACAGTTGCTTGGAAGCAAGCCTATGGGAGTGTTTGGAGGGTTATAGTTGCTTGGAGGCCTTGGCAAGGGAGCGATTGAGGCTCTAGGTCAGTGAAACAGAGAGTTAACTCAGGGGTTGAGTTGCTCCTGAAGGTCTTGTGGCACTTGAGGGAGGTTAGTAAAGTCTTAAGTTGTCGACTCCATTTCCTTAAGGTCATATAGGAGGTTGAGTCTTATCATAGTGACCCTCAACTCATGTTTCCCTGGGCAAACTGGTGAAAGTGGGTAAATGTGGGAGGAGGCAGTTGCAGATAAAAAGTAAGAATATCATTTTGCATCCATCATTGAGGTGGAAGTGGAACAAGGGGAGAGTTCTAGGAAAATTCTCAATGCATTTTGCAACGAACTAAGCTCATGCTCTGGGAACAAGCAGTAGAGCAAGTTAAAGTGCGTATAATCACTTTGGGACCTATTGACAAGGTTAATATTCTCTACGAACATATACAATCCCTCTAGCCCAATGTGTGGGTCTAGCAACTGAAGTGACAATCAACTAGACATCTTCCTAGGTTATAATTGAAAAGTAGAATGAAAGAGATGACCTACCTCATTCTAATGCTATTCTGATTTCCTTTATTGAAGGCCTCAAACCGCTTGTGTCATAGACTTGTTCCTGCTTCTCTCAACATTTATGTACCTACACAAGTGATCAAGAGACAACAAAGCATGCCAAAAACAGTAGCAAATCCAATAACAACCTACTTAACTAATCAAGGAATGTCAAGCTAAATAAATACATGAACATATATATTTTGGGAAGATGAACCAACAGTTGTATATTATTAGGAAATAAAGGGAAGACTACAACCAAAGCCTTTATGTTGAAAGGCTCTCCTTGAGTAGTAATCCAAGTCTAACCCAAGAACTCTCCAAGCACTCCTTCTCCAAGTCTAATGAATAGCCTCTAGGCACAAGCTTAGCATAAGGGTGCAAATGGACATGGACCAACCAACCTCTAACCTGACCAACCATTTGGGAATGGAAAAGGATGAATATATAGGCTAGGAAAGGGAGTTAGTACCTCTCTAAAGATAGGATTAGGCCCTCATATCAAGGAGGTAGCTCATAGGGATAAGACCAAGAGGCCAAGTTGGGAGAATTTGACCTCATCTACATCGAACAACCTCTAGCTCACTGCTCTGGAAGCTTCTAGATCACGAAGCTTCTCATCCTCTTTGGGAAAATTTCCTTATTGGGATCGTCGGGTATATGAGCAAATAGAGCGATGTCATCATTGGTATGGCATAGTGCAACATGCGACCATCGCAATTTTTAGCCTCATAAGAGCGATGATTCTCAAATTAAGGTTTAAGAGCCATTTCCTTCAAGGGAAGCTCAAGGAATTTTCCAATTAATGTCTTAGGGAGGATCTAGATTGCATATTTGAATGAGTACAATGCATAATGGTCATGTTTTGGGCACTTCAGGGTATGTCACGGGGAAGTGCAGGAGGTGTGACAAAATATTGTTTAACAGATGCCCCCTAAAGCATGAAGCTAGAACGAGGAGTGGTGGTTGAGATGCTTTACGAGTTTTTTGCAAGGACAATGACTCACATTGTCAGGATGCCTAAAATCGAGAACGCATATACGTATACATGTCTAAGAGAAAGACATGAATCTACGGCATGGGCGCAACCATCCGATATAGAAGGATTATCATAAATGTAAAGTCCCACGATATGGTCACAATCATCCGTATAGAAGAAACATGTGTACAATCATGAATAACATATAACTCCATGCAACCTAAGTCATATCAAACAAGACTCAAGGTCTTGCTCTCCATCCCAACCCCATCAAAGTATGAATTCTAACATGTGAATGAACGTGTCACAGTTGAACATGTTAGAAAACCACCTAATTATCGACCATTGATGTGGACCGTTAATAGGCACGAGAGGAACCACCCATAATGACAATGGCCCTTAAGGTACGACAATACAATTCGTGAATTTGATAATGAAGCTGAAGATGAACACTCGTGGAATCACCCAATCAAAGACCAACAGTGAAAACCTGTCGTCGAATACAGAGATCTTTCCACTAAGGCATGCAAGCTCTAAGGTACTAAAAGGGAGTTCCTAAGTCATCTTCCTGGATAATGAGATGAAGTTGACAGGAAGTGACCCGTCGAAGGAGGGTCATAATGGTTCCCTCATCATCGACACGAAACAAGGAATAAAGTGGAATAGGATTCAAGACTGTATCAAAGAGTCAGATAATGTATAGGTAATAGGCTGCAGATAGGACTTCTCTTGAACATATCGGCGACATGACTTTGGAGTGTAGCAACATTTGACTCAACATAGGACCAAGGGTCATAATGAAGAAGTAGAATAGTTAGATGAGAGGCAAAATGGATCACCAAAACCCAGAAGAACAAGTGACTAAATGAGGATGTCCCAAACCCGACACAAGAAACAAATGAGTGTCATGTTCAAGAGCGACATGCTGCCTATACAAAGGATGTTTCATCTTCATTTCTCCCCCAGTATTTCTAGTGAGTACCTCTTTATTTTTAGACAAGCTTGAAGAGGATACCATATGCTTGTCATATAAGTTCATCCTTCAGATGAATCCATCCTAGTAAGTTTTATGAACCCCAAGAAAGAAATACTCGGTCTCATCATGCTGACGAGTCTTTTGTCATAAAGTTTTAATGAGTCCGACGTACGAATAACTTGATATCTTTTTCACATTTAGAGAGTTTGAAAAAGAGACCAAAAAAAAAATCCATCATGTCCCTTTTTGTAATTTGTCCCTCGAATCAGAAAAGGTAGAAAACATTATTCGAGAGAACCTCCTATCCATGTTCGACTAAGGTGTTCCTTTTTCGTACAATAGTCTATCTCAGTCTGAAAAGGGTTAAACTTATATTGAGTCAACGCTAATTCATTCACTTTGATGAGTTTGAAATGACAAGTACTGGGCAATCTTTTCATAGTTTCGGAGTTTTAAAAGAGCTAAAAGAGGACTCCACCTAGAGGAACGAGTGGTATTAAAGGATAACAACTGGTTCTTGTCATGATGGAACTGCTCAAAACATGTAATGGTTAAGATGTTGGCTAATAAGACCACTCATCGCAGATGTTCCTCAGGCACAAGAAAAATAACCAAGTGAAATCATATGATCGGTCATAGAGATGGTGACGATGGAATTAAATAAATAAGGCCCATCTGTAAAAAAGGATGATAAAAATGGCAATCAAGACATGTAAAGAGGGAAATGGTTTAATTTTTCACAAGCTTGAAACATGGGAAAAAACTATGCTTCAATTCGGTTTCCTTTTTACACAATCTTGAAACAAATATAAACTATGCTTAAGATAAGTTTTCATGCCCCCAGCATAATGACTCGATTCGAGGTACACGCCCCCCAAACTTCATTTCATTCGCCTAAGCAGATGGAATGAAGGATCAGTTACGAGATAAAGTGAAAGACTCGACTAGAATTTTACGAGATGTAATCAAAGACTCGAATTGGAAGGAGATTTGTTTCATTTTTTAACGAGCTTGAAACAGGAAAACAACCATGCTCATGAAACCTTGTTTAATTTTTTAACGAGGTTGGCATAGTAAGAGAACTATCCTCATATCCCTTGTTTCATTTTTTAAGGAGCTTGACACAAGACAAAGAAGTTTGCTCCATTCCTTGTTTCATTTTTTAATGAGGTTGACATAAGACAAGGAACTCTGCTCCAAATCCCTTTATTGCAACCCAAAAGAGGTCATGGCTTCCAAGAGGTTCTAATCAGATGGGAAAACAACACTCTGGGAGGGATACATGTCTAGGGATCCAATGGAAAAATCAAGCTCCAATTCCCCCAGTACATGGTGTACTACGTCACCGACGAGATCATCAAAAAATGTGGGCATGGAACAGGTGGCCACGTAATTAACCTGTGGCGGGGGTGATACTACTTGCATATGAGAACCATTTAGGGATGATGGTTTAGTGGGAGTTGATTGAGGACCAATTAACGTAAGTTCATCAATGATCACAATGCTTCCTTCATGCAGGAAACATATCACTCGAAAGAGAGAAGAAACAAGAGCTCCCGTGACATAAACATAGTCACAACCAAGGAGTATATTAAAATATAAAGGGACTTGGACAACCATCACATCTATATAGATAGTTTTTCCTCCCAAAGTAATAGGTAACTTAGGAAGGATCCCTACTAGTTACTGGTTCCTTTGTTAAAAGCTAACAAATTTTGAGTGACGAGGACAAGCTGAGGAGAACCCAAATCTTGCCAAGTAGTTGAGGATAGGATGCTAAAATATGCACCCTCGTTTATGACTGTGCTAGGTACAACCATATGGTAAGCCTGTACTATAATCTGGAAAGGTATATAAGATGAAAGGCAATAT
>APFE031450627.1:0-17641 GCA_000404065.3 Pinus taeda
GAAGGGTTCTGCCTCTGTTCCGGCCACACCTTAATCATCATCAAAAAACAAAAAAAAAGGAATAAAAATATCCCTGAACAGAAACCTCTCTGAGGTGCTGAGGGCAGGCAGTAAGGGTGAAAACCTCATGGAGGTGCCCCTGTTGTCTCTCAAAAAATAAAGAATTTGAATAAAAAGACGCTTGGGTGAAAACCTCTCTAAGGTTCCCAAGGAAGATAGTAGGGGTGAAAACCTCATGGAGGCACCCCTACTATCTCTCTCTCTCTCTCTCAAAAAAAAAAAAAGAAAAAAAAAAGAGAAAAAAAAAAGAAATAAAAAAGGGAATAGAAGCAAGTCTAATCTCTGAAGAATTATTGCAGGCTACAGGAATATAGTGCAGAAAGGAGGCCTCCCAAAACAAGGACAGGGGTCCGTACCAAATTACCAGGCATTGTCACATACATTCCCTTCATGGACACTCATTTTTTCAGGATTTGGACACAATCTGGTCGAGGTTCAACCTTCTACAGGAAGTTTCAGGACTTTCAACAAGAAGTTCGGCATTTCTACAGGAAACATCCTGTAGAGCCTTGGGCAAGCTAGAATCGATTCTGGAGAGGGATTTGAAGCTTGAAATCTGTTGATGGGGCATGCAACCACTCTTTTCTTCCACCCTCCACTTGTTTCATCTCCTTCCACCACCATTGCAACAATCTGGTTAGGTATTCCTGCACAGTCATACAAGAGTTCTGTTTCCTCAAATTAAATTTTTTTTTCCAAGTGACAAATCAAGCATACAGAGGCTCACACACTTTACCTATCAAGGCTCCATGAGGACCCTTCATTTGTGAACGCAATCCTAATCATTTCATCATGCATCCCAGGAGGAGAAGCAGCTACAAGATGTCCTACAGGAATCCTGTAGCAGCTGATCCGGCAGGAGCACATACTATGGAGACACCTGCAGCTCAAATCAAATGAAGCTGGCGCATGCAGCATTTAACACCAAAGGGTCGGGTCCCAAAGTCTTGTATCTAGCATCAGCCAATGAAAAAGGATCTCCAGCGCCCGTGCACCAAGCAGCAGCAAGAAAATCCAACATTCCACGTCCCGAAACCTGCAAAACACGTCCACGACCACATAGGTAAGTGTCTAACCTTATTTGTCGAATTGCATGAACTATACTCTAAAATTTGCATGACTATGAAATGTGTGGATTGAACAAGTTGGGTGGCCAGTCAACTGGCCACCCACAGCCAGTCAGATGTCCTCGTGGGATCTGAATGATCCTGGTTATTCCAAAGAGATGGGCAGTTGACACGCAGCAAGTGTCCAGTCGGGGACAGTCGACAATGTGACAAAAATGCCGACAGTTAATGGTAGAAGAAAGGATTTGGCGGTTAGAGACACACCGAAGAATGATGGCTATGACTTTAGCTAATGGATTGGCTTAGACAGCTCACCCCTGTGCCATGAATTGCGCAGTAATTCAAATTGCTTGGCCGAATAACTCATGGTGAATCACTATCATTTGCACTTGCAACCGTTTTTGCAGCAGAGTATGTGTCCTCCTCCTCTGCAGTTTGTTAGCCCGAGCTTCTCGACCCGTTCCAACATCCTCCTGCATCTCAGACTTGTCCAGAAGCATCATGAAATCCTCCAGAAGTCAGAAAATCTTTCTACAGGAAGGAGCGCTATAGGAAACCTAGCATAACAAGGAAACGTGGACTGTCTACGTCGAGGTTGGATATTCTAAGAGAGGTAGGCCCGCAAACACCATTCCCATGCACGATATTTCAAAAGGTGGTGAATTCGATGTGCTGGGGTAGGAAAAATTAAAAGAAAGTGTGTCTGTGAATCCAAAATAGCAGTTTACTTGTGGTTGCATGAAATTTTCTTCGTTGGTTTGTGTCCAAGATTTTCTCCATGGGTCCTGAAGAAAATTCCTCCTGTAGAGAAGTTGAAACACTGTCAAGGCTAACTCGTGGGAGAAAAAAAATGTGAATTTTACATGATTATGTGTATGCTGGAAATTTAGCTCTGCACTCTGTTTAGGGAAAGCATAGTTGTCCTTCTGTACACGGGCAATCGAGTTTTAGAGCTGGGGAATTGATACGAAGTGGCATGAGGGACACTGTTTTCAACGTTCTGAGGAGGAAACATGCATAGAATTCCATTTCTGCTCAAAGCACAAGCCAAAACAGAGCATTTTTCACCATGCGAGGAGGGTTTATCAAAAAGGAACCCTCAGATTCCAAGAAACTATGAGAAACTCCTGAGGTGGTAGACCTATTTTCCCGTGCAAACTAGATGACCTTCTGTGAAAAAATTCAAGGTCACGATGATGAAATAACAGAAGACTTCCTAAGGTCCCTGAAGCCTAAATCAAAGACATTAGCCACCGTAAACTTCAGAGGGTTGACCCTAAAGCTCACCTCACAACTCATTAGCAGAGTCACTGATCTACCAATGGGGGTACCCTAGGATAAAGAGGAGAGGAAATTGGGTGAAAAGGCTAAAAAGGAATTCTTCTTACCAGAGGAACAGTTTTCAGAGGATAAGAAAGGGATCTGGAGAACCAACCTACAGCCATTTTGGAGCGAAGTCAACTTTCAAATTATGAAATATATTACCTGTGAAGGGTGGTTCAATATTGTATATGGTTATCACTTCTGTTTTCTAACTGAACTCAGGCACAAAATGGATTTACCCACAGAACAAAAGCTGAGCATCCCCTACTTCCTCCTGCAATCCTTGATTGAGTGTGCTACAAAGCTAAGGGAAGGGAAACCAGACCAGCTGACCCATCATGGGCTTATCAAGCTCCTGGTAGAAGATGCACTCCATACCTATACTATCCCTCTCTCCTAGGAGATTTTTCGCAATATGTCTAAGGATGATTATATCCGAATTTTGGCCGAGGAACTCACTTCCTCCAGTAGCAAAGAGAAGGAGAACATGGAGGCAGAAAAGAAAGCCAAGGGTCAGGAAACCCCGGGCAGACCACCAAAGCAAGGACAAAAAAGACAAACAAGAGAAAGGCCAAGCTGCTGAGGCCAAAATGGTGGCTGGAAAAATGACACAAGCACCTAGGGAGAAGAGATTGCAGAGTAGGGCGGAAAGGACTGAAAAAGTCCAAGCAAGTGAAGGCACACCTAAGGCAGCCACAACCAAGCTAAAGGAGAAGGCACCCCTAGCCAAGCAGGCCAAAACAGTGCCAACTGGTTCTACAGGAAGCCAGAAGGCCATTTCTACAAGAAATCCAAAAATTGTTTCTACAGGAAGCCAAAAAACGGTCAGCACA
Organism: Pinus taeda; assembly: GCA_000404065.3. Lineage (NCBI taxonomy): Eukaryota > Viridiplantae > Streptophyta > Pinopsida > Pinales > Pinaceae > Pinus > Pinus taeda. Next base: position 3,284 of record APFE031450627.1, read on the forward strand.
GGACTTTCTACACGAAGTCTAGAAAAAGGGCAAGGGAAGGAAGAATCTCTTGAGATTCTAGCTAGGGAGGCAACAGCTGTGCTGGCTGCCCTTAGCACATCTCCAAAGTAGAAAGAAAAGTGGAAGAGGGAGCCTTCCATGTATTTTAAGGCGAGAAGAAGCACGAGGATTAAAACTGGTAGACCAAAGGAGAAATAGTCCAAAGGACCAATTACAGTTGAAGACACCCTATCCAAACAAAAGACATCCATCACATATGAGCGGGGAAGCCTAAAGACATCCACATGGAAAGAAAGGATGGAAAAATTGAACTCAGAGGTCTCTCTACAAGATGCCAAGGCTGCTCTACAGGAAACATTGGCTAGGATGAAGGAGACCGAAAATATGGAGGAAAAAGCAGCCAAGTCATCATTGGAGGAAGAGAAGGATGATACCACTATGGAACTGAGCCCCAAGCCTAGCCTGGGCTCTTATTATAACTTCTTAGAGGCCGGGAAAATCATTCCTCAAAAATTCATTGTGCCACTTTTCCTAGCACTAGAGGAAGAAAGAGTAAGGACCCACACTTGGATGAAGATCGCTAAATCCAAGGGGGTGGCAGATATAGGTACTATGGAGGAAAAGCTCAAGGAGGCCCAAAGAGAATTGGCAAGGGTACGGCATGTGGAGAGCTACCAGCAGGCCAAGCTACAAGAAGAGAATGAGCTGCTTAGACAACAACTACAGTCACAAGGACAGAGGAAAGAAGACAAACCTCACCTCTTGGGAGAATAGAAGCAACAGGAGGAGGCCACAATAGCCAAAGATACCACAGAAGAGCCTCAAAGAAAGGAAGGAATGCAAGCTAAACTTGAGACACTAAACTGGCAACTACATGAAAGAGAATTGCAAGCAGGCCTAGAAATACAGTCTCTAAAGCAGCAGATACAAGAGAAGGAGGCCCAACTGGCCTGCATGGCCAGTTGGGCAATGGAAGCTCTGCAATGTAGGCAGCCGGCCAAATCCTACGCCCTATACCTCAAGGATAAATGGATGCAGTTTTAGATCAACACTTCGGCACAGAGGGGTATCACCCAAATCCAAAACCCCCAACAATTCATGGCTTTATGTAATAGCAGTTCGTCAGAAGACAAGGCCAAGCTATCAGAGTTCTACCTTCATAATTTGTCCCTTCCCAACATGACCTCGTGGGACCCCAACACAGTAGTTGGGGACATGCAGCTTATGCCCATGACCTCATGGCTAAACCATGAAGAAAAGAGAGCAGCAGAGGTCAGAAATGTCATGTACCGGGAACTACAAGAACCACTGTTGATTAGAGCAGAGCCAGGGGACCCCTCAGCATTGATATTTGCCCACCAGCACCTAGCAAACAACTCTTAGGCCCTGCTAGAGTACATGGATCATCAAGCTCAGGCCATAGCACATTTTGAGGACATGGAGCAACTATTAGGGGACAATTGTGTTCATGCTTGCACCCGTAAGTGGAACACGTTGTCCCACAGCCTCAAAATCAGGGAATACCATACCCCAAGTAGAATGAGGGAGGCCTTGGCATGAATGCCTCTCTGCAAAAAGTCTATGTAGAATCTTCAGGCCAGCTGGATAGGCCTCAAGTTAAGTCCACCTTTGCTTTTGGGGTTGCTAGAAGGAGGCACAGAAGAAGAGGACCATAAGCAGTGGCAAGAGGTGGAAAGGAAGGTCGGATTCCATGATAGCGAAGAAGATATTACTTCAGAAGCCTAGGATGTGAGGGAGGTGATCAAAGCAATTAAGGACAAGGAGCTGGACTACTTGCTCAGAGGATGAGCAACCCATTTAGCATGGGGGTGATGATGAGCCCCGAATTGGGTAACTTATTGGGCTCATTTTTCCTAATTGTCCTTGTTCAATCCTTGTTCAATCCTCCATTTTTCATAGATTATACATTTTTTTAGTATGTTTATGTCGTTTGAACGAATAAGGGTGGTCACTCTAGCTAGGAGGCTAATACGTGGTTATTTCAGGTTTTTTGGATAAATGTTGGAGCAAAACCAAGCAATCATGGGCTATGTGAAAGCCAAGCTTGAGGTGAGGATTCGTAGGGGGTTGTCTTTGACATTAAATGGCCCTTCCTCGGGATATCCACCCTTAACTCCGAGCTCACAGGCCACCAAAACGGATCCTAAAGGCATCCAAGCAGATTTTGGGAAAGGGACTGTCTACTATCAGTTGGGACAGCCGAGTCCCTTGAATTTAGGAGGCCTGCTAGGCCCCTCGTGATGTATAAATAAGAAGGCCTCATACTTCGTAGTTTACTTTTGAAACCATTGCATTTTTTGCACTATAGTGCTGTCACTTTCAGCTCATTTGCTTGTAGCCATTGTGGCATAACTTTCAGTTGATGACTATTTTTTGATAATGACAAGCAGTCCTCTTTTGTATCAGCTCTGAGTTATTTATAGGAGCCGTATCTCTTAGGGTTGGGCCCAACCTCAGAGCCAAGGCCTCCTTTAATGTATTGTTATTTTTCCTTTAAGCATCGTTGTTTCTCCTTTATGCATTTGCAAAATTATTTTTGATTAGGCACATTAAATTGTGATGATTAACTAGGTCACTATTGATGGTTAGAAAAGCTTTTGATGTTTAGATTAGTTCGGTAGGATATCAACAAGGAAAAAAGCTCCAGAAAAAGGCCAATGAGCACCTTTGGTTTCGCCTCTCCCTCATAAGATCAGGGGCTGGGATCAAAGTAACCTTGTTGTCCCAAACAAAAACACTATTTTTGCTTTTCCATGCAATCACTAGTGTACGGTTTTCGTTTTCAGAAGTTGGTTACATGTTCAGATCTTTGAAATGTTTCGTTGCATAGTTAATATATATGGTTCCCTTGCAAATAAAGCATCTGTTCATTCACTTTACTATTAGCTAGATTAGATTAGGTTGGTATAACTAGGACTGTGATTACATGCAAGTCTTTGTTGGTTCAGTTGGAAATACACCGTGCAAAGCAGATCTACCACTTCTTCATCCACCCAAACTTCATTAGAACCTTTTGTTCCATCTCCTAACTGGGTTTCTCACCCCATGTTTGTCATCTTGTTGACATAACCCTACCTCTTCGTGCAACCATTGTTTCAGCCTTCTTTGAGCAAATTCAGCCATCTACACCTTCCCCCAACTCCATCCACCAGTCCATGGACCACTTCAGACCCCTATCTACCTCCATACCCATTCCTTCATCTTTACTCACTCATCCATCCTCCAAAATCCCATTTCTAAACTTCCTGTAGAAATTCCTAAACATCCTGTAGAACCCGTGCAGACTTCCTGTAGAAGGTCACATATGAGGTTTCTTGATAGCCACAACTCTGTGAAACTCTCTCAAACGGTGTTAGGGACACCTTAGGCCCTCTCTGAACCTTCCCGACCTCTTCCAAGCATTTCTCCTCATCGATCCACCTCTGCACAGTCAAGAACAGTGAAAGCCTATGCATGAGAAATTTGACGACCGATTCAAAAATACAAAAATATGTTTTCTTCAGATAGAGGTAGTCTAGACACGTGTATTTTACCTTCCTAGAAGTAATGGAATCTCTTTTAGTAGCTTGTATTCTCTTCTTTGCATTAGTAGGACTAGCTGGTAGAATTAAGGTTTGCTAGGGTTTGCACTTTCCTTCAGTTTTCAATTTCTTTTTGCAAGAAGATTAGCTTCCTTCGAGTTAGCTTCCATCCATCAGTTAACAAGCTTCTTCTCAAAGCTCATAGAAGTTGGCTTGAGCCCCTAGCGAACTTGTGCTAGCTAACCAAGTGACAGTTTTGGCAAGAGCTATTACTTGTTCATACAGAACTGTCGCTTCCAAGTTTGTTACAAACTACCGGGTTGATAAAAGTAAAGAAGGGAGTCCCAGGAGTTGCAGCATTATTGCTACAATACTAGATCTCAGCGCTAGTCACCAACTTAGGGATGTTTTTTGCAATTTCTCTGATGCACTGCTCCTTGTCTCGAATATTTTCCTTAGTGATACTTCTGAAATGTCGAGCCAACACTTCTTCGATACTCTTGTGAGAGGTTTGGAGCTACCCTTTGTCATTAAAAATCACAGAGATTCTGTTGTGAGCCCTATTAGCTATAGTGGATTTATGAAAAAATTTAGTATTACGATCCCCTTCTTTGAGCCATTGAATTTGAGACTTTTGCCTCCAAAATATTTCCTCTTGTTGGCAAAATTTCTCCCATTCTTGATGGTGTTTATCAACTTGCTGACTTTTGTCATTATCAAAACCCTCTGTGATCAAGGGGAGAACCTTACCTGTTATTTCTCTATTTGATAGCATAAGCTCCTCTGAGATAAAAAAATCTATCTAACTTGGAGGTGACCTCAGCCTCACCTCCTCTTTTGTTGTTCCAAGTATAAAGGCCATTATGCATTGCCGAGTCAACTAGATTCATATCATTTGTAAAGGTTTGGAACAATTCAGACTCTTTATTTAGCAATCTGATGCCTCCTTTTTTTTTCTGAAAGTGATTTAATCATATTAAAATCTCCTCCCAAGACCCAAGGTATTTCTTCATGTCTGCTTCTGAGCTTTGCCAAGGAGTTTAGTAGTCTTAGTTTCTCATCTATTCTTTGTGGCGAGTAAAGTGTCCACAACTCTCACTGGTTTAAAAATTATAGATAGATAATTTCTTGATGCATCCGCATCTAATATACTATTTCTATGGGGGTTCCATAGAGTGAATATGTCACCCACTGTGTTTTCTTCTTTCACTTCAAGAAACTCAAATCTGTACATCCATTTGCTATGTATTTTCTTTAACTTTTGAATGGAACATTTTGTTTCCTGAATAAAGATTATATCCAGTGTTGCTAGTTTCATTCTCTGACCTAACATTCTTTGTTTTCTTTTACTGCCTAGACCTCTGATATTCCAAGATATGAAATTCATAATTAAAGATTTGTGAAAGAGTACCTCGTTAGGTCTTTCATCTTACCCGAATCTATCATTATCTTTCCAAAATGCATCAAGAGCTCATTTTGATTTTTCCTGCCCCTATTCTTTCCTGGATTTCTAGATGCTAATCCTGGAGTTGATTTCATAGTTTACACACCTTTGTGCTCCTACTTGTGAATACTCTTACCTTTATCTGACCCTCTTTCCTAGGTTTTCCATAAAAATAACTATTGTATCTGAGAGAATTCTTCCAGAGGTATTGATTGTATTCGTCCCTTGGATCCTTGCCTCAAGAATCCTTCCAGATCTAGGTTTTCCTTGTCTAGAATTTCCTGTAATTCATGAGCTTCCAGATCTATTTCGCTTTAGGTCATTTCCTAGCCCATTTCCATTTCTCCATCACTCATAGTAGTCTCATTTTGATGTACCATATCTTGAGAGTGTTTTCTATCTTCTTCCTTTTCTTTTTCATTAGGATCTTTCTCATGAGATAGATCATATTTTGTGTTTTCTTCATTCTCATCCAACACTTGAAACTTGTTCTGAATGAATTTCTGCCTTTCGTTTTGTTGTTGCTTCATTCCCTCTTTTCCCCCTTTACTTCTGCTTGCCACTTACTGAAAGCTTTATGTATCCTTCAAAGTATTGAGGTATTATTTGTTGTCTTCTTTACCGAGAGGGAAATCTCTAAAGATATGTCCATGTTCATGGAATATATGGCATCTGAATGGGATATGCTCGTAGTCCACGGTCTGCACCCACTTGTCATCAAAAACTTCCAAATTAGCCTCATCTGGAAGAGCTTCTGATAGATCCATTTCCACACATATTCTTACAAAGGAAGTATATTTCCCTCTTCTTCTCGCTTCAGAAACTTTGACAAAACGTCCTACTTTATTACCAACAGCTCCTAGCGATTCAGTTTACCAATAATCAAGAGGTAGAGAATATAGCCTTACCCATACTCGAACTGAGGTGAAGGTCTCCTGCTCTCGGATGAAGTTCATCATCCAAGGCCTCATATAGGGACAAGTTGTTGCATAAAAGTAAGGTCCTCCTTTGAATATTCTCTCTTTGTCTTCAACGTTTGAGAACACTAGTGTGAAGAATCCCTTTGACCCAAGATGTAGGTCAATGCTTCCTTTGGGCTTCCAATGATACTTGATCCACATTTGTAAAGCTTTTTCAGTGGGCCATAGTCCCATGAATTTACAAACAATGGCATAGTTCGCCATGTGTTCTCTGTGTGCTTGCAGAGCAGGATCATTTAATATTACTCTTGGAGTGATTTCAAATTTAGGCTTGCATGGTCCCTTTTACCTTGGTTTTGTGAGCCAAGAGTTTTGTCTTCTTCCTCCTTGTCCCTTATGCTACTGTTTAGCTTGATCTTAGTCCCCTCTGTCCCCTTATCATCATCTCTGTTTTTTTCCCCAACGACACCTTTGTTGTTTAACTCCATTGTTTTTCCTTTGCTGGATACCGCATCCTTGTAGGAGGGAGCCGAGATCCCTCCTTTGCTTCCCTCCATCAGAAACTGTCTCTGCTATCCTCTGAACTATCACCGCATGCTCCTGTTGTTTTTCCTCCTCCTTAGCCAAGTCTCCATCCAAAATGCACTAAATTAACTCCCACTATTTTCGAAATACTCATTATGGTTGGTCCACTATCATTTTGCAAAGGGAAAATCAATTTTCTCCACTTATAAAGGGTCATCACTCACTCTTATTCACTTCCAATTTGCCCATTTAACTTTCCAACACTCCATCTCATCTAATCAAGGCGATTATGTCATACAAAGAGAGTTTTTTTCATCCATAACTCGAGTTCTCAAACCATGTTACGCAAATAACTATGTTTCTACTATGCATATACCACAAAGCTCCTCCATTATCTATCCAAGGTTGTGATCACCCTGAATAGTTTCCTCCATCATTTTAACATTGTTCTACTTCTAATACATGTTGGTGGTCTATCTTAAGGTTTAAATATTGTCTCATTCCTCTAAGTTGTGCCTGTTATGCCTCATGTCTACTTCCTCGGGTTTTTGGAATATAGTTAACAAGGTTTTCATTACTTTCATGTCAAAGTGCTGCTAAAACCTATATCCATCTATTTTTACACCATCATATATCCTAAACTAACCCTCCTAGACATTCTCCATCAAATCAACTCTCAAAATTCATCAATTCTACCTAAACCGTGGATAAACTACACCTTTTAAACTACACGACTCTCTTTTCCTTATTTGGAAACCTTCCACTCACCCAAATCCTGTAATTCCACTTTTCTTAACTTCCTAAACTCCCTCACTATCCCCCCAAATTTTCTTGGAATTTTTTCATATCCCTATCCCCCTCATTTCCCTAAAACTCCTTCACATTTATTGACAATTGCGTGTTTTCTCATAGTCAAACCCTAGTTTCTATCCTAAGAGCTAAATGTTGACATGGAATCTGAAAACTATGAACAAAGGAAGCATAGGGGTGGACATGTGACCGTACATGAACCTACATCAACCCATGAGGTCTACTCATCTCCCTTCATTATAAGGTCATTTGAAGATGCACATTGTATTACATTTTTCCAAAGAATTGAAGAATTGGAGTATAATGACCAATGGACTAGTTCTTTTGCCACCAAACTTAAAAAGAACAAAGTGACCATAGCATGAGCTTAATTCAATGTTTCATGCAAAATTATCTCTGCAGCTGCAGGGATTCCAAATGCTCGAGAGATTTGGTTGAAGAGAGAAGACCTTGATCTTCAAAATTACAAGAAGTACCTAAAGGAACCATACAAGGTAGCTTCAACATATATTTTTCCATTCAAGCATTGTTTGGATAGATATATCCCTCTGATGAAAATGATCATGAAGAAATTCACATGTGAGAGTAGATATTCTAGGGTGTATAAGTAACACATGAAGCTTTTGATGAATTTCACTAATGTTCAACAAATCAATTTGTCTCATTATTTGTACAAAAGTGTGATTAAAATGAGAGAAAAGAAGCAAAAGCTCAGAGAGAATCACCATACTAGTTTGTTTCATCATGGCCTAGTGAAAGTGCTAGCATTTCATGAGTTAGCACAAGAAAATCTCTCTTGGGATCACTTTTCAAGTTGATCTTTTCCTCCATATTCTTCTCCTAGGTCTAGTTGTGAAAAAACACCTTCAAGCTCATGAGTGCGGTAAGAGGTTGCTTCTTCAAGCAGACCAACCAAGACGAAGGACAGGGTAGAAGTATTTGAAGCATATGCGAGAGGTGATAGGCTTGTGTTTTCTCAAAGGATTATTGAAGGGGCCAAGCCTACAACATGTGAACAAACAATTTTCTCAAAGCATGAGGAGTCCTCTCATCGAGGTACAAATATGTCAGATATGGAGAAAGTATATTAGGATAGAATTGAAGATGAGATCATAAGGGATAAGGAGGCTAAGATCAAGAGATTCGAAGGAAAATTGGTAGAGGTAAATACTCTAATAACATTCTTGTAGCAAGAGAATATGCAATTGAAAGTGAACCAAATGATCCAAGATAAACGGGGAGTTGTTTGAAGGAAGGAAGATGCAAGGGCGAAAGCAGTGGCTAAAATGAAAGTGTTAAAAGGTAAAGGAAAACAAAGTACATTAGGGAGACCAAGAACAAGATCATCCAAGATAGCACTTGAGCTACAAAGTGAGGTTTCTCCACCAAAAGAACAAATTATGGTAGATGACCTAATCATTAGAGAAATCAATGAAGATAGGGTATATTGGCTTGATAAGATCAATGGACACCTTGAGAAGCTCCTCAAGAAGGAAAACATGGCCAATAACGTTCCAAGGCATATGGTTATGCATGACTACACAATAAACAAAGTATCCCAAGTTAGAGTCAAGCATTTGAAGAGCAAGCTCAACGAAAACCTAACAGGCCAAATGGAAAAAGGGAAGCTCGATTTACTCTCTCACGCCTCCCTCATGGCATAACATATCATATTATAACAAATCATATTATGAGGAATAGTAGAGATCAACTTGGTAACCAAGGTTTTAAAGTCATGTTGTTTATTTCATTTTCTCAAAAGAAATACCATCATAAAATCATAAAACTAAAGTGTCATGTCCAAGTAAAAATGTTACTGTGGGTCCACTATCATTTTGCAAAGGGAAAATAAATTTTCTCCACTTATAAAGGGTCATCACTCACTCTCATTCACTCCTCGTTTGCTCATTCAACTTTCCAACACTCCATCTCATCCAATCAAGGTGATCCTTTCATACAAAGAGAGTTTTTTGCATCAATAACTCGAGCTATCAAACCGTGCTACACAAATAACTATGTTTCTGCTACGCATATACCATGGAGGTGCTCCATCATCTCTCCAAGGTTGTGAGCCCCCTGCAGTTGTTTCCTCCACCATTTTAACATTGTTCTACTGCTAATACAGGTTGGTGGTCTATTTTAACATTTCTTGCTCTCATTTCTGGTCAAGCAACCTAAAAACCCTAAATTCCAAACACTCAAACAAAACCTATACATCTAGCCTAAAATATATTTCTCTTCGAGTCATTGAGTGAGAAATCCTTAGAGAGATCACTCTCTTGTTTAGAACGGCTATTTTTTGAACATCAAGTGGTTTGAAGTTACCTCTTTCGATCTCCTCCTCAGTGTGGGACATTGTAGGGGATAACGCAACATATGTGAGCTATGAAACAAGGGGATGGGTGAGTTTCACTACAGTGCTTTAGAATTGTATGTGATATGGTGAGTGGTCTTTCAAAATTGATTGTATATAAGGATGGAGTGTGTAAGGGATGTGCACTTCAAAAATATCACAGTGCTACATTTTTGTTCAATGATAGAAGGTCCAAGGGTGTGTCCCACTTGACTCATTCTAATGTGTATGGTCCTATGCCAATGGATTTTGTGACATGATATTTATATTATGTGACATTTATAGTAATTATGTCTCTAAGGTCATGTGCATAATTCTTAGAGGCCTTGCATGAGGTGTTGAGTGAGTTTCAAGAGTTTAAGGTGCTTGTGTAAAACCAAATTGGGAAGAAAATAATTTTTTTTAGATGATATAATGGGAGTGAGTATCCCTCCAACAAATTTGAGGATTTGTGTAAGGAGAGATGAATCGAACAAGGGTTGACATTGCCATATAATCCAAAGTAGAATGGATTTATTGGAAGGAAAAATAAGGCCTTCTTGTGGGCAATGAGGGCTTTGATCCACGATAAGAATTTTCCTATGTTCTTTGGGGTAGATACTTGCAACACATTTGTGCATTTACAAAACATGTGTCCTCAAAATATTTTAGGGGACTAGAATGCTTAGTAGGATTTCAAAGGAGTGAAATTGAGTAGACCCAATTTCGCATCTTTGGTGATACATTTAATGTCCACATACCATTTGAGAAAAGTATTATAAATGGAGCCTTAGTAAGAAAGGGGATGTTTGTTTGATACAATAATACTTCACAGGTTAGAGGGTACAAGACCTTTAGCATGTTGCATGTGTGGAAGATTCCAAAACCAATGTTCAATACTTTGGATTTCTATGATATATATTTTTTATATTCAAAACTAGATGGTAGGTTCAATACTTGTAAATTTCTATCATTAAATTTTGCATTATCACATTGTAAAATGTTATAGAGCGAGCAATCAAGCAAATGTACAGTGCATACCTATAATTTTTTCCAATTCTAAATTTAAATGTTCAATTCGCCACTGTAATATACAGTTCATTCCTTTAAATTTGTACTATATATTTTATAATTTTGTTTTTGTTTTCTTACTCTTAAGGAAAATACTCTTAATCCCGTTCAGTCTCTGGTGTTCAAAATTGAATGTTATGATGTTCTTGATATATTATTGAAACCACCAACGGAAGTAGATTTCGTAAGGGAGTAATGAAGCCCAAAAGTAATATTGGTAATATTATTACCAATGCATTTAGCCGTGCTTGTAATTTTATTACTTTTGTTTTGTTTGAGGTTAAACTGAATAATTAATTTAATTTAATTTAATTTAATATAATGAATTTTATTAATTTACATAATTTTTTTATGATTTAGTTGATTGATGAATAAATTTATTGTAAAAAAATAAAAATAAAATTCTGAAATTATAAAAAAAACAAATTCATTATTTTTTATATTTAAATATTTGATTTTTACCTAACATTATTTATAAACAAGTTGTCAAATTTAAGAATTCTATGGAATTAGTGGAATCATTTTAATGCAATTACATATATTGAGCTTAGAGGCCTTTTCTAGCCCATTATGGGGAAATGGTACCCTAAATTAAATGTCAACATGGGGGCTAAGTTAGCCCATTATGGAGTAATGGTATGGTGGATTAAATGTTTGTCTATAAATATTAACATGCAGGCTAAGATGAAAATATAATAAATGGTTAAAGGTTATGGCCTTGCCTATAGAGGCCCTAGAGTCATTAGTTGCACTAAACTTTTAGAGTGTTTGAATAATTTTTTAATGGCCTAAATGGATTTAGCACCATCAAAAAATCATGTTTACATCTATGACCCTAACACTAAGGTATAATTATAATTATTTATAATTAATAATAAAATTATGAATCAACTAGTAATATCAAATTTGTTAAAATGTTCCTATTTAACATTGTGAGTCACTCAAATCACATAATAATAATTAAAATATTTAAAAAATTTGAAATTGCAATTAAATATTTAATAATTATAATTATTAATGAAACTTTTGGACTTAATCAATTTAATATTTAAATAAAATAAGAGAATATTTAAATAAACATTTTATATTTATATTTGTAATTTTTTTTAATGAAATATCTCTAATGAAGTGATATTTCAGGTCATATGCTCGCTACTTTGTGACCATTTTACATAACTAATTAAGCATTAATTATAACACTCCCCCTTAATGATTAATGAGGATTTACTATCTTATCTCTTATTGCCAAAAATTGCTTTGGTGAAGATATCTGCTAGTTATGCTTTAATTCAACATCCTTCTTCTGCACCAAATCTCTAATGAACTCGATTCTTTGCTAACTTGATGGCACTTACATTATCACAATAAATCATTGTAGGGTGAACTTGTTTTTCTCCAATTTCTTCCAAATTTTTTCTGAGCCAAAGAGCTTGTGTACCTGGTAACTGCAACATACTCCGCTTTTGTGGATGAGAGGGCAACAATGATTTGTTTTTTTGAGCTCCATGTAATCAAACCAGAACCAAAAGAGAAACAATTTCCACATGTGGACTTACGGTCATCAAGACTAGCTCCCCAATCTGAATCACTAAATCCAACAAGATTGAACTTTTCAGAAGAGTAGTAATGAATACCAAAATTTAGAGTGCCTTTCACATACCTTAAAATCCTCTTGGCTGCCTTCATATGTATTTCACATGGATTTGTCATATATCTTGAAACAAGTGAAACTGAATATGCAATATGAGGCCTTGTGTGGATCAGAAATATCAAGCTCCCCACAATACTTCTGTAAGTTTTCTCATCAACTAAATCATCACCATCATCTCTACGTAACACCTCTCCATGATCACTTGGAGTAGGGGATGGATGACAATCAAGCATATGAAATTTATTTAACATATCCTTTGCATACTTTGTCTCACAAATGAAAATCTCATCCTTACTTTGATAAACTTCCATTCCTAGAAAATATTTCATGATGCCTAGATCGTTCATCTCAAATTCATTCATCATAGCACCTTTGAATTTATCATTCATCTTAGAACTACTACCCATATACAATAGATCATCAACATACAAACTTATGATTAAAATATCAATAACTTCTTGTTTGTAGTAAAGGGTAGGATCATTCTTACTTCTCTCGAAGCCTTTTTCCTGAAAGTATCCATCAATCCTTGCATACCACGCTCTTGGTGCTTGCTTGAGGCCATACAAAGCCTTCTTCAACTTGTAGACATTATTCTCCTTTCCTTCCACTTCAAAACCTTGTGGCTACTCCACATATACTTCCTCTTCTAAGTACCCATTCAAGAAGGCACTTTTCACATCCATATGATGTATGCTCCACTTTTTATGAGCTGCTAATGAAATCAACATTCTAATGGTCTCCTGTCTTGCTACTGGTGCAAATGTCTCTTCATAATCAATTCCATACTTCTGTGTGAATCCTTTAGGAACTAATCTTGCTTTGTGTCTTTCAACACTCCCATCACTCTTAAATTTAGTCTTATAGACCCATTTGGTGCCAATCTTTTTCTTGTCATGTGGAAGCTCTCTCAACTTCCAAGTGTCATTCCTTTGAATGTAATCCATCTCTTCTTGCATGGCTTGCATCCAAACATCATTAGTACATGCATCTTCAAAACATGATGGTTCAAATTCAGCCTTGGCTAATAAAGCAAAATTGACTATCTCACCTATTGGGCTTTCTTCATGTGCTTGATTTGCACTCCTCTCATAGATATCACTCAATCTTCTTACCTTCCTTGTAGAACTTGGAGAAGAAGATGGACTTAAACTTGATGTTGAAGAAATTGATGAAGGGCTGCTTGGTGGAGTTAAGCCACTAGTTACAAAAACATAAGTTGGCTGCTCATGATCATTATCAACAATTATATCATTATTCAAAACAGATTTTGTCTTCTCAACATGGCCTTTTTGATGACCATAAACTCCCCCTTCATCAAAAATTACATCTCTTGAGACAATAAGCTTGTTAGTTAGAGGATTATACAATTTATAAGCCTTGCTTGTCTCACTATACCCAATAAAAATGCATAACTCACTCTTTGCATCTAACTTTTTTCTATTTTGATCAGGTACATGCACATAAGCCAAACAACCAAAAACTTTGAAATGATTAACATTAGGCTTTTTTTCATACCAAGCTTCATAAGGAGTCATATTTTCCAGTGCACTGGTAGGGCTACAGTTGAGGATGTATACTGCTGTAGCAACTGCATCTCCCCAATAAGAGTTGCTCAATCCCTTAGTTTGTAGAATGCATCTTGCCATTTCAACCACAGTACGATTTTTTCTTTTAGCTATGCCATTCTGCTGGGGTGTGTATGTTGTAGTATGCTGCCTCTTGATGCCATTCACATCACAATAATTCTGGAAAGCTTTTGAGCAGAATTCTCCTCCACGGTCAGTCCGCAAACATTTGATCTTGCATCCTCTCTCATTTTCTACAAGGGCCTTGAACTTCTTGAATGTATCTAGGGCTTCAGTTTTGGACTTCAAAAAATATACCCAACAATTTCGTGAGTAATCATCAATAAAAATGATGAAATATGATGACTTACCCAAACTCTTAGTCTTCATAGGACCACATATGTCTGAATGAACAATCTGAAGTGGGTGATGAGCTCTCCATGCACTACCCTTTGGAAACCTTTCCCTTGCATGCTTTCCTTTAGCACATCCTTC
>APFE031450630.1:548-18210 GCA_000404065.3 Pinus taeda
CTATAATCATCTAACAAGTAATCGATTTAATAACAATCTCTTAAGGCACTGGTCTGCTAAAATCAAATTCATCTAGTGCTTATCTTATCGTGTCTCATGTCTCCCAACCAAATGTTTGCCAGTTGGTCTTCATTATCTCATAGGGTCTACCCCCCTTAGCCGCGGGAGACAGGCTTAAACGGAGGGATCGGGGATCAGAGTGACAGCCCTCGGTCTGAGCGTTGTCGTGCCAATCCGCGCGACAACAGTACTCTTTCTCTCTGCTAAACTTTTGAAGAATAATAAGAAGAATTGATCAAAGGGTTTCCCCACATTGGGGTTTGTCCCTGGCTCGCACCATATTTTGTGTCCCCTTGTCTTGCCTTGTCTTCTACTATTTTATTTATGTTCTATCTGCATTTACTATCATGTTAATGTGATTGCTAATCTGGAAATTGATATTGAGCTAATAAGAAAATTGAAGTAAATTGCTCTCAAGCATATAACATACCATTGTTATCTAAAATTAACAGCAACAACTATGGGATGGAACATCCATCAAATGGATGTCAAGATAGCTTTTCTGAATAGTACCATTGATGAAGAAGTATTTATTGACCAATCCTTGGGATTAGAAGTACATAGTAAAGAAAGTCATGTCTGCAGACTAAACAAGGCACTTTATGGTCTTAAACAAGTCCCAAGGTCTTGGTATGCTAGGATGGATACATATCTACAAAGGATTGGTTTTTCAAGGAGTCCTGCAGATCCAAATTTTTATATCAAAGTAGTGAAGAATGAACTAGTGATCATTCTTCTATATGTGGGTGACTTACTCATAATAGGTGTGGAAAGTCGTATTCAAGAATGTAAGAAACAATTGGCAGCAAAATTCGATATGAAGGATCTAGGGCTCATGCATTATTACTTAGGGTTGGAAGTTTCGTAGAAACTAGTCGAAATATATCTATGTTAAGGAAAGTACGTAATCAAGATGCTACAAAAGTTTGGCATGATGGATAGCAAACTATGACAACTCCCATGATCACCAATTTGAAGAGATTGAGAAGTTCAGAATCAAGCCTTATAGATCCTACAAGTTATAGACAATTGGTTGGCTCTCTGATGTATCTTGTAAATACACATCCAGATATTCGCTTTGCAGTGAATATTCTCAGTGAGTTTCAGATGAGGCCTATACATGACCATTGGATAGCAGCCAAACATATATTGAGATATCTGTGTGGGACAATTCATTACTTCCTGAAGTATGATGGAAAGAACAATATCTATATAATGGGGTATACCGATTCAGATTGGGGAGGTAGTGAGACTGACAAAAGAAGCACTACTGGAGGATGTTTTAGCTTGGGATCCTCTATGATCTCATGTATGAGTAGAAAGAAAGAATCAATTGCTTTAAGTAGTGCTGAACCTGAATAGAAAAAAAGAATCAATTGCAGCGTGTGAAGTTGATAGAGAAGTTGTTTGGTTAAGGAAGCTGCTATCTAATTTGTTTAAAGGACCGATGGACCCTAGAATTATACATTGTGACAACACTAGTTGCATAAGGTTGTCTGAAGACCCCATATTCCATGCAAGATCAAAGCATATAAACAACAAGTATTATTACATATGAAAAATGGTGCAAGATGGGATGGTATAGCTAGAGTATATCTCCACCGATGAGCAAGTAGCTAATATTTTGACAAAATCTCTTCCTAATAAGAAGCTTGTGTATTTAAGACACAAGCTTGGACTAATTGATATTTACTTCCTAGTTGAGAGGGAGAGACAGACACATAATTCTT
Organism: Pinus taeda; assembly: GCA_000404065.3. Taxonomy (NCBI): domain Eukaryota; kingdom Viridiplantae; phylum Streptophyta; class Pinopsida; order Pinales; family Pinaceae; genus Pinus; species Pinus taeda. The sequence continues at coordinate 2,339 of APFE031450630.1, forward strand.
GTCTTCACATTATGAAGAAGGAATGGAGGGTTGGGTAAGCATCTGAATACCGATACTTTTTGAGGATGACGTAGGGCATCCAATAGGAAAGAGTAGTCAAAGAGGAGATTCCTTGAGGATGTGTAAATCCAAGACATGAATGGTCCTAAAAGGGCATACCTTGTGAACATGCGGATGGGGTATGTGCCTTGAGAGACAATGATGAAGGTGTCTATAAGTCATTGTCTCCACAACATTTTGCTCTAATCTAGTGGAGAGATAGAGCTATTAGTCAAGGCCTTGCTATATGAGAATGTTGGTTGATATGATGAGATGCACTGATATAAGTTGAAAAGATAGCTTATGAGATGGCTTACCAATCTGACTCTTCTTATGAGAATGTCCTTGTACCATTATGAATACCTCCCTAGTTAAGAGGGAGTGTTGAAATATCTAACTAAGTTCGGTCTTCATAATATTGTATGTACTCTTGAACTTATGTAAAAAGAAAAATTATTATTATTATTTATAGCATGGGTTTCATGCACAAGTTTATTTATGTTCTAGGTTGAAGCACCCATTGAGTGCTTCTAGGTTTTGTCATAGAGTTAAGAAGTCACTATCATATGTATTAGACCCTATTGGGCAATTTGTAACAAGTCAAAAGAATTTATTTCTCAAAAGTGTCAAAATACCCCTCCAAGACCAAGTCGGCCTAGCAGTGAAGAAGTCGGCCTAATTAGGGCTATTCGTCCTCCTTGGAAGCCTATATATAAGATACCATTCAACCTCATTTGGACCACTCACTCATTCGATCAAGGAAGCAAGAACAAGTAGAGGACTAGAAGAAAGAAGGAAGATAAAATTCGATTTTTGTCTCTCTTTATCTCTCACACGTGCGAAAAAGGCTAGGGTTTTTGCAGCTACAAGGTCAAAGTTTTTAAAGAAGCAAAGAAGGGATGAAATCCAAGGAAAGATGGTCATCTTGATCACCTACAAGCCTTTGAAGAAGCAACCCAAGTGAAGGAAGGAGGAAGCCTAAAAATCCCTAATTCATCCACACGTGCGAAATTGCAGCTTGTTGCAGGGGGCCGAAAATTCCAGATCTGCAATGAGGGCAAAAGTTTGTAGCAGGGAGTTGAAGTTGTGCATTTGGAAGAGATTTTGACTTGGTTTGATTTGGTAAGAAGAAGCACATCCTTAAGAAGGTTTGACTTGGTCTTGGAATTTGTCATTTGTAAAAACCAATGTTGCGTTAATCGTTCTCGGGATAATATCGATGCAAGGAAAAAATCAGAAAAAATCGTAATTATCGGGAAATAATTGGGAAAAATCGTTTGGTACAAAAATATTCATTTTTTTCATTTTTTTTCAAATTTTTAAATAACTAAACCATCTACAACATAAAATAAATACATTGACACATAAATATGATAAAAGAACTAATATATAAGATGTTTCATATCATTTCTAGTGCTAAAATCACACATAACATTGAATCATGTCCTGAATAGTAAGTCCTGACTCCTGAGTCCCAACTCAGCCTCAAAATATCAACAAAAAATATGATAATGTATCTCATTATGTCATAATGTCATATACAATAAAATGAAGAAAATAACTAAAGTCTAATCCTATTGATTTCCATGCCCCTCTTGCGAGAAAATGCCACAGCTTTCCCTTTCCCTCTAGATGTAGATGTTGGTGCTGGTGGAGTTGGCAGTGGAGTCTGTTATGCTCTAAGAGTTGAAGAACTAGAAGTAGGAGCTATAGGAGGTAGACCATGTCCTCTACTGGTGGCAGGGGTAGCCCGCGCAGGTGGTGTCACCTGGAAACATTACAATCTCCCAATCCTGAAATCCTAAAAAACTGATAAGTCTGCTGGATTTTGAATGAAATCTAAAATTCTACTTTCTCCATATGAAATCCAATGAGGCTGGAATCACTCTCAAACATCCTGAGTCATTTCATGGTAATGTTAAAAATTTAAGTAAAAGAATGAATATGAAGATTAAGGAGAATGTCACTTTTACTTCATTACCATGAATAGCATATCAATACTAGGGCCTAGACTTGATCATTAAGTTGCCCCACTCAAAAATTATTTGTTTCTTTAAAAAAAAATTGCATTTGGAACATTTAGCATCCCTTATAAAACCTTGTTGCCCCGATTGCCCATGATAAAAACGGAAAAAAAATCGCAATTTTTCCAAAAAATTAGGTATAAAAAGAAATTGGCGATAATTTCGAATATTACTCATGATAATATCAGCCACGGTAAATTATCATGATAAAACAATAATATCACGATATTATCGCGATTTTAACAACACTAACTAAAAATTTCTAAGGAAAACATTGACATCCAAGCCCTTGAAGCTAAACTAATTGTTAAAATATGCTTCATTGATATTGGCTAGTGGGTTATTACTAAGATCATAGGAATAGTAAAGTATTCATATTCCTAAGATCATATTGAGTATTCGTTGGTTTGATACACCAAAAACACTTTGATTATTGTAGACCACTATTCACATTTGATGTTAAAAGTCTTGAGCTTTATATTAAAGGTTTCGCGGCTTCGCTTATATACATCTACGAAAATACTAATAATAATATATATTCTTTTGAACAATAATAATAATAAGTTTTGAATATTAACAATTAAAAAAAAAATTAAAATGGAAATTTATTTAAATCAATTCATAATTGAACAAAAACATATATATTAATCTTAACTCATAATGCACTTACATTTATATTTGAAAATTTATTACTTTACCCCTACTTCCTAACTTCTATTAAATAAAAAAACAACATTTAATTCATGTTCATAAGTAAATATGTTGGATTACATGTAAAATTAATCTACACGTAAACATAAGTGCTCAAAGTTTGGAGGTAACCAGTGTTGCCCACTTGAAAATTTTACATGATGACGAAGATTCCACTGTCGTACATTTTTACACTTAGTATCTACTATGCATCGATGGGATAACCTGACCTTTGGCTAATAGACACCATATCTTCATATCTCTGCTCAGAGGCATAGCTACTATACATCATAGGGATAACTGACCTTCCAACAAATCGAAAATATAGACCTTAACTTTGACGTCGAGAAAAAGTAAGAAGTAAGAAAGTAAATTTAATTACAGCCTAATGACAAGTTTTTCAAAGTTTTTTATAGTTTTATAATTGAAATTGAAGCCTTATAAGAGAATTAAAAGATGGAAAATGGATTTTAATCACACTTTATTACACAACATAATATAGCTGGATGTAGTTTCATGAGGTGATTTTTGGATCTTTTTAGCAGGTTGCCACAACTAGTCATATATGTAACACAAAAACTCCCAATGTTAAAGATTTCAAAGGAGAAGAGCAATGCAAAAGAAAATATTAAAAAGACAATTCAAAAGAGTTTTTGAATGCCATACTTACCTGTGGAGAACAAGAGAGACATTCCTCATTCAATGCTACCATGGCACAAATTTCTTTAGTAGCATGGAGAAGAAGAATAATATTATTTCCCACAAAAACTTTGCAAAGGAAAATGCTTCTCACACCATTATTGTTGGAATAAATAAGCTAGATAACTCAGTTTGCTGACATTAGGGTTAGGATGGGAGAAACCCTTATAAAACTTGAATAAACCCATATAGTCGCGTGGTCAATTATGGATCTTGAGAAAGTATTACCAAGAGAGATATTTTGTCCCAAATTGAAAACAAAACAAAAAATCAACAAGACTGAGAATTCTATGAAGTGTTAATTAACGAAACTATAAGATAGGAATATATATATATATATTACTTGGAAGACATTCTAGTCGCCACTAGCGATGAATTCAACAAAATGGAAATTATTTCCCTCTCAACAAAACAAGAAGGAAACCCATTTCAGAGCGATGCACAAGGAAACATTATTAATTAAATACAAGTGAATGCCATTTTGGAGCAAGTTACATGCGTTAGTTAGATCCATATTCTAAAACTCCTTGAAACCATGGAGTCAAAGAGCCACTGAGCAACGAATTATGAATTTTTTTGTAAGCTAAAACACACCAAGGAAATGACCTTCTAATGACCACACAAACACAAGAATTCAGAAAAAATGGGCTACAATTAACTACATTTATAAACGAGTATGAAATTACATTTTCTTCCTTAGGGAAAATGAATTAGTTTTGTGCAGTCACGTTACCATCAGAACCCCGGCGTAAACAAACAAACTGGCTATGGAGGACTGAGGTACCTTTCCGAGTCACAGAGTAGTACCATGGCCCCATGGGCCAAACCAATGGAACAAAATGAGGGTGGAAACTGCAGTTGGGGTTTTGGAATAACCCATAAACAAATTCCACCGTCTCATTTCGAAGTCTCAATCCAAGCCATTTGTGGTGCGATCATACCTAGGTCTGATAAGGTCACATGGAATGGGTATCATATTTTTCTGGTCGAATGCCGGGTGTAGTCTACGGCTAGGCATTGTATGATCTATATCCCATATAGAATAAAAACTGTGGCATAATATTGATGGACAATTATGCAGTTGGCGTTTTCTTGGGGATTTTAAACTCAAAGTACGACTGTTGGCTGATGATTTTCAATATTTGGGTTGACATGTAGCATTCGGGTGATGATATCTAGCAATTGAACTGGTTTAGACGCTTGGTGTGTTGTGCGTCAGGTCTAGATTTTGGTGCAGTCTTAACATAAGTTTTGACGTAATACGACTGACAACTGTACATAACAAGATGAAATATGTACGACTGCCAATACATTGGCATCATGTCTCACTAAAACCTAAACCTCCTAAACTAATCAAATTGAAAAAAAAAAAAAAAATTAAAATATTTCCAAAAAAAAAATTAATTTAGTTTATAATGTTAACTTTATCAAATTGTTTTTAATTTTTAGTACAACCATCCATTAATTCCATGGTCAACTCAGGAATTGATTGCGTTTATGCTCTGCCTTGCCGCAAGAATAATAAGAGGGATAATAATAATGACTCTCTCCTCATCTTTGGTGTTAGGTGAGCCATTCTTCTAATGATGTACTCTAACAAGATTGATCTAATTCATATAGTTATTTGTCCTCAAAATATCATATTGAATCGAGTGCTCAAGCAAGTACGACCTTGCACTAGGACCTTGATTGAACACCCTCCCTCTAATTATCCTCCCACTAGATTTTAGGTTCACTCACCTCGAGTGTGTTAATCTTTTATATAGTTCTTCCTTGTCCTCTATTTAGGAGTGGGATTGCTTGAACACCTTCTTGTTCAACTTTAGGTTTTTTTCATTCTAATCCCCCCTTGTACAACACACTCTAGGTTGATTAAATTCAGTTGATGGTGTGCTTTGATCCGATGTTAAAGTCATTGTGCTCAATCTCAAAAGTGAAAAGGTAAAACTGATTAGAAGAGTTTTGAATCAAGAGATCACATCTTGGCTCAGGATAGATCATGTTTCAAAATCTGTTGAGCAAGTGCTTACTCGAGTGAGCAAGTGATCAATTTCTTCCTCAAGAGACCTGGGTACGATTAGTTGAGAGGAGGATTCCATATCTTGAGTGATCTCTTTATCTCTTCACTCAAGACCTACTCTTCTTCTTTTAACCATTGATTCTTTGATTTATGTTCTTGCTCTCATCAACTCAGATATCTAAGTTCTCTTTTCCTGATCAAGTTGTTCAATCAATCAAACAAAGATCATCAGCAAGCACTCAAGAGAAATATCAACCACACAAGGAGTTGTAACAATGATCAAAATCAAAATCAATAATTTTCAATCTAATCCTCCTAATTATTCTTCTTTTTGAATGAAAAACCACTTCCACCTTTTAATTTTGATAACAAAGTGTAGCCTTTAACCTTTGCATGATGATGTGATCATTTGGGCACCATGGACCCCAAGGGTTAGGGTTGTATGGCTAAGTGAATTGGGTCGAGTGAAAATCTGAAGGCCACATGAATAAGGTCACATGGCTGGTGTAGAAAAAGGGGGGTTAAGCCCATATTACATGAGTAACATCATATGGAACATTGTTCGGCTCAAAGACACATGGGTCCACATGATATGTATATATATATAACCAAGCTACCAATTTATTATTATCATTATTATGTTCTAAATTTAAAAATCCTCTTTTATGCTGCACAGATTTTATATTAGAGATGTTTCTAAATTACAGTAGATAAGATATCTTTGATGGAATTAGAAAGGTCGATTAAAGTAGCTGATGAAGTCTAGAGTTATGAAGACTCTTTAATAAACTTAAGAATATTGTAATTTTGATCTTTAATTGCTAATTTTGTAAATTGTAATTTTAATTTTATCGCCAAATGTATGTTTTGTAGCAACTATTGAAGAAATCGTGATAAAAACTGTTGCAATATGAAGTTTAACAGTAACATAAAAATGTAGGACCTAATTCCATATGGTTCATTCCATTATATTAGCTTCCCTAGCATCGGTAAAAATTGACATGGTGGTTTTGGGTTTCTTTAACTGGGGCCAAGTTATTAAGTAGATACGTGCATCTTTTTTTTTTTTGAATTTTATGCAAAATTTTTTGGAGAATTATAAATTTGTTGGTTTTGAGATTTCGGATAATCCACAGTCTGCGTTTTTCTTTGTCTACGTTTCGTGTCTAGAATAAGACTCATCATTAGGACTTGATATTTATTTGAATAATAAATATCTCTCCTCATAAAACTTTTTCCCAAAATTATAGTTTTATTTGATTAATACAGATTAAACTCTAAGACTATTTTAAAACCATTCAAATATTAAGAATTTCATGCCAATCTTAAAACATATTATATATTTACTCAAATATTATCTCATCATAAAAAGATTACATATTTACAGGTCACTTCATATTATTTTCTCTGATCCAGGTGGATATTGGTGGCCACTTGCCCATGCCACCTAGACCTCCAATCAGCTTCGTCTTTTTCCTTGATTATAGCAACATTTTCTATTTTTTTATCAATTTTTCGGGTCCTAAACTTCCAGAGTTGTTTTGACCCCTTAAACGACATTATTTTGAGGTCCGCAGTAGGATTGTAGATGTAGGAAAGGGGATGGGGAAATCCTGTATTATTTAGAGAGATATTTCCAATGAGGTATCGTACGCACCAAACGGAGAACATATGACCAAGTTATGACCCCAGGAAGTTGGCTTCCCAATTAAACCCAACGAGGCCCACAAACTCTTGATGTTTCATCTCTCGGGGTTAAGGTTTTGGTTGTTTATGGTTTTCCCTTATTTTTCAATAATAAAATTTCCCTTGAGCGTAATTGTAACACAATTCAGAGGCATGTAGCCACCACATCTCTTCTTAGAGATAAGCTACGATCACCTGAGCTAGTGTATTTCCATTCTCTATATAAGAATATTTCCATTAATGAAATGAAATTTTATTTCTACTGCATTTTCATTTTCATTTGTATATTTGTATTTTGTTGTGTTCCTACATAAGTTTGGATAAGTGGTATGAGAGTGGTCTTCTCTTTCTCTGTTTTTCTTTGCGTGTCCCCAACGAGGTTAGGGTATAAAGAGTTAGGGCTCAAACTGGTTGAACCTTTGCAAGACCAACCTCAAAAAATCCGATGGCCTCCCATGGATGAATAAAATAAAGATGAGGGGGTAGGAGATCCTTTCAAAATATCAACAGAGGAAGCCCTCGAGAAACAGAGGAATGTGATGATGGATAACTTTGCCCAGATCCTTTGGCGGCTAGTAACCCAAAGTCGACACATCTTCATTCAGCAACAAATCTAGAGGCACCACTTCTTTTAAGGTACCATTTAACTTTGACATTCCCATATTTGAAGGTTGGATAGATGCAAACGTCTTAGATATATGGTTAAATCTCTTGGAAGGATACTATTCGATTCATGACCTTTCCAATTGGTAAAATATTACTTTTGCACTCCTTAAAGCTACCCCACATGTCAAGGACTTGTGGGAAACCTACTGTGAACAAAAGGATGAGAGGAAATCCTCATAATTTTTAGCTACACCCACTTGGAATTCTTTCTAAGACGCTATCAACTAACAATATTACCTTGTCGAAAGCTATGAAGATAAATACATAAAGTGGAGCACGTTGTAGCAGGGAAGGTACCAAGATGTGCCGAAGTTCACAAATATTTTCCATACCCTTCACACGAAGCTCAGTATCAACGATTCTAAGTGGCATTTCTTATTCAAGTGTCATGGTTGTCTACACAAGTAAATCCAGGATGAGATGGAGTTCTTGGCCATCCCTCACTTGGCACCGCCTATTGATATGCTATCAAGATTAAGTAGAAATTTAAATAGAAGAAGTGAGACTTTGGATCTACGAATCCAAAGCAAGGGAGAAGCACCCCCAAACTGCAGAACAAAGGACAAAGCCAAGGCGGGTCGACCTAGGACAACCCGTTGAAACCACAAGCAAAGAACAAAACCATGAAGACAATGAAGAACATAGGGAAATGGTGTGAGTTCCATAAGAGCCGCACTCATAACACAAGTGTGTGTTAGGCCAAGTAGTCACTAGTGGCTAAGCTGAAGGCCTCTGAATGAGATGCATGTTTCGACTCTAAGTCTGAAACCAACAAGGGGAATGACAAAGGGAAGAATATTATTGATGCAGAGCCTAGTTCCATTGTTGCCACCACCAAGATCCAAAAGGTTGAGCCCGAAGATATAGAGGAGGGGGAGCAACTCTTCCACTAATAAATGTGGGTGAAGGGTTCTTTGCTGCAGTTCATTGTTGACAACAGGAGCTAAAGGAAACTCATCTCAGCAAAGGTCATGAAGTGGTTGGGCCTACTGAACACACCACACCCACATTCGTACACCATCGGGTGGCTTCACCAAGGGCGAGATCTCCATGTTAGCCAACAATGTTTCCTTCCCTACAACATCAAGCCCTTCACAGATGAGGTAATGTGTGATGTTGCTCCACTTGAGATTTGTATTGTATTATTAGGCCAAAGATACTTGTCGAAGCTTTATACTATGTATGAGTCTAGGCCTCGCACTATACTTATTTCATTGGGAAATACGTTATACAGGATACCGAAGGTAGCAACGCCTACCACCATCTATTTGATCTCTATGAAGCAATGCAGTAAGATCATTTCCCAGACCGGGAAATTTGTCTTCCTTATATTCAATCCCTGGGGTAAGAAGAAGACTATGAACACATCCACAACCTCTAGACAAGGCTCTTCTACATGGAAACAATAGATAAAAAAGTTCGTGGAAGAGTATAGGGACATATTCACATCACCCACAAGGGTACCCTTACACTATTAGGTCAAACACTTCATCTATCTGACCCTGTTTGCACTACTACCCAATAAATTGATCTACCAACACTTTGTTTATGAGAATGATGAAATTAAGAGGAAGATTTAGGAGTTATTGTAGAAAGGGTGCATCAGACCAATTTCATCACCTTGTGAAATCCTAATCGTGTTGGTACAGAAGAAAGATGGCGCCTAGAGACTCTCTATTGACAATCAGGTGCTGAATAAGATCACTGTCCGAAATAAGTATCTGATCCCAAGGATTGATGAACTTCTGGACCATATCAATGGGGTCAAAGATTTCAACAAGATTGACTTGAAGTCTAGGTACCACCAGGTACCAATTGAGCCCTTCGATGTATGGAAGACTACCTTCAAATCTAAGGAGGTCCTTTTTGAATGGTTGATCATGCATTTCGGGTCTATGAATGCCCCCGCAACCTTCATGTGGTTGATGGGTGTTATATTGCAGCACTTTACCAACTCATGAGATCCTGATATTTAGTGAGAGTTGGGAAGAGAACATACACCATATCTGAGAGGTCCTATAAAAATTGCAACAACAAAAATTTTCTGCCAATTTGGAGAAATGCACTTTTGGCATACCCAGGGTCAATATCCAGGGTACATCATTAATAAGTAGGGTTTTCATTGGAAGAAATTTATATATTATAGAGAAATGGTACACATAAAATATTGCAGAAACACAAGCAAAGAAAACACATGAAACAATAGAGACACAGATATACGTGGTTCACCCACTTTGGCCTACTTCCATGGAGAAACAAACAATCCTTCCATTTATATTATTCATCAAAATGAAGAGACACAACCTACAACAGATCTACTTTAATATCCTCTTCACTCTCACGCAGTGTCCTCTCTCTTTCTCGCTTAGAATACACATGTACACAAATACAATACAATTCCATCATATATAACGAGGGGTTTCCTTCTAGGGGGAAAACCTTGAATTAAACATAACTTCTACCATCATATCATTCGCCTAATGAACGGATTAGATTGACGTGGAGGGGTGGACAATCTTCCTAGGGTATATATTCGACTGAAACAAATACCTCTAAATAAGGAAGATAATTAGGCTCCACATCCAACATGCATGTGGACCCAACCAAGATACAAGTTATTCGAGATTGGCCAGCCCCAAGCACTCTAACAAAGCTCCACAACTTTCTAGATCTTTCCAACTTCTATAGTAGGTTCGTGTTGGGATTCTCTCATATCACTTGGCCTTTGTGTCAAGTTACCAAGGGGAGAGAGAAATCAAAGTTCTTTTGGTCTGAATACCAACATAAGGTTTTTTTTGAGCTGAAGCATCACCTATGCCTTGCACTAGTGCTCACATTATATGAGCTACAACAACCATTTGGAATTGAGAAAGATGCATCTGACTATGTTATTGGTGTCGTTCTTACCAAGCAAGGGAATTCAATGGCATATCACAAGGAGACACTTTCAAATATAGTTTGAAAGTATCCAACTTATGAATATTCTATTATGAAGGCTTACCGACAATGGAAGCATTACATTTTGGGGAAGGAATGGTAATCCATGCAGATCACCAACCCCTGCAGTTCATAGAGACATAAGGGAAGTTATAGAATAATCACCATAAACAATGATCCACATATTTGCAACAGTTCCATTTGAACATCAAGTACAAAAAGGGTAGCACCAATAATGTTGCAAACTATCTTAGCCAACCATCGGTCATGTAACTAACCATTGTACTCGAATTTTGTGGACACGAGTCTTCGGGGTGGCCGCATCTTTACAAGAGAGATCTCGAATTCAGCGACACCCTCTAGATGCTCCTAGAAGGCAAGAAAGTTCTAGCTTTTCACCTCCAGGGTGCATTGTTATGCCACATGGGATACCTCTATGTTCTTGCAGGTGAGCATTCCAAGATTATTTCAGAAGTGCATTGCAGTTGGTTTGCTCGAAACTTCAGGTTAGAGAAAACAGTGGCAGTGATGCAGAAGTATTTTTATTGCCCGAACCTTCGATAGGATGTTGGGAAATACATTAGATACATCACTGTTTGCGCCATTTCCAAACCAACAATCAAGAAGCAAGGCCTATATACTCCTCTACCTACTCCTAGTCAGCCTTGGGAATTCATCTCCATGGATTAAATGTTAGGCCTTCCTTCTACTAAAAATGGAAACGACTGGATTTTCATGGTCATCGAAATATTCTCTAATATGACCATTCTTGTGGCTTGCAAGAACAATATCACAACAAAATCCACCATTAATCTCTTCTTTGAATGAATGTGGGTACATTTTGGGATCCCATAGTCCATTATCTTAGATCGGGACAACATATTCCTAAGTACATTTTGGTCAAGCCTCTGGTCGATGCTAGATACAAATCTCACGAAGTCCATGACCTTCCAACACCAAACTAATGGCCAAACAGAGGTCGTCAACAGGATGATTGTGCACATTTTACATATGTACAACTCAAAGCATCCATGCACATGGTATGAAAGTCTACCTTATGTCCAACACATCTACAACAATACTCTCCATAGCTCCACTAGCCATATCCCTTTTAAGGTGGGGTTTGGATTCCAGCCACTATGTCCCATTTATGTGGCCATACCATTTGTAGCTACTTAAGCAGATTTGGCTCATATCCAGTTCGAAGTTGACCAAGCTAACAAATTTATTGATCTCATTCAGCACATCTATGAATAGGTCCATGACATATTAGACAGAGCCAATGCTAAGTAGAAGCAGCCTCATGATCAACATCGAGTGCCACACAAGTTCTAGTTGGGTGACAACGTTTGGTTAAATTTACAAAAGGAGTGCCTCAATGGGCCCCACTAAAAGCTTCACTCACTCTGATATGGTCTATAAAACATCACCAATTTTTTATGGGAAAATTAATTCAAGCTTAACATTCCACCATTCCTTAGTCTCCACCCATTATTCAATGTGGACCAGTTGCGACCATACTTTCCTCCATTGTTGGACACATCTGACGTTGTGAAGCAATTGAAACCAAAAGAGCTCAACCCAAGTTGCATTGAGTAGGCCACAATTGACAGATCATGGACACATAGATTAAGAACACTCTCCAACAAAGGATCCAACTATATCGAGTTGTCAAAGCACACCAACTCCTTCACTAGGGTAAGTGGTTCACCAGGGACCAGGTTCCACAGAAATTTCCTCACCTCATGTAGGCTCTACATGCAATGGGGACCATTGTTTCCTAAGGGGGGGAGGATTGATCCAGTTGGATATTGGTGGAAACCCACCTATTTCACCTAGACCTCCAGTCAATTTCATTTGTTTCCTTGATTATTACAACATTTACTATTTTTAGCAGATTTTCGGGTCCTGAACTTCTGTAGCAGTTTTGACCCCCTAAACGGTGTTATTTTGAGGTCCATAACATGCCCGTGGCTGTATGAATTGACATGTGGAAAATCCTCTAGTACTTAGAGATATATTTCCAATGAGGTATCATATGTGCCAAACAGAGATCATGTGACCAAGTTACGACCCCGGAAAGTTGGCTGCCAATCTAACCCTAGTGGGGCCCACAAACTATTGGTGTTTCATATCCTTGGGTTAGGGGTTTGGTTTTTTATGGTTTTCCTTAGTTGTTGAATAATAAAAAGGCCCTTGAGATTCATTGTAACACAGTTCAAAGGCATGTAGCCACAACATTTCTTCTTAGAGATAAGTTACCATCACTCGAGCTAGTTTATTTCCATTTTGTATGTAAGCATATTTCAATTTTTTTATATTAATGAAATAAATTTTAATTTCTGCTGCATTTATGTGTTTATGTGTATACTGTATTTTGTTGCATTCTTGCATAAGTTTGGATAAGTGGTATTAGAGCAGTTTTATCCTTCTTTGTTTTTCTTTTGCATTTCCCCAACGAGGTTAGGGTATAAGGAGTTAGGGCTCGAATAGGTTGAACCTTTGAAAAAGAAGTATCACAAAGAGAAGAAGTGAGACTTTGGATCTACGAATTCAAATTAAGGGAAAGGAACCCCCAAACTATAGTACAAAGGACAAAGCCAAGGCCAAGCAACCCAGGACTACCCGCTGAAGCCACAAGTAAAGAACAACACCATGAAGACAATGAAGAATGTGAGGAAATGGTGTGAGTTTCATAAGATACCCACTCACAAAAAAAGTGAGTGCCAGGCCAAGCAGTCATTGGTAGTTGAGCTGAAGGATTTTGAATCAGATGCATGTTACAACTCTGAGTCAGAAAAGGACAAGGGGAATGACAAAGGAAAGCTGATTATTGATGTGGAGCCTAGTTCCATTGTTGCCACCACCAAGATTCGGAAGGTTGAGCCCAAAGAAATAAAGGAGGGGGAGTACCTCTTCCACTCACAAATGTGGGTGAAAGGTTCTCCATTGTAGCTCATTGTTGACAGTGGGAGCCAAAAGAACCTCATTTTGGTAGAGTTCATGAAGTTGTTGGGCCTACCAACCACACCATGCTACAACCATAAACCATTGGGTGGGTTCACCAAGGGTGAGATCTCCATATTAGCCAATAATGTCACCTTCCCTACAACATCAAGCCCTTCGCAAATGAGGTACTATGTGATGTTGTTACTCTTGAAGTGTTTGATGTATTATTAGGCCAACCATACTTGTGGAAGCATCAGGCTATGTATGAATTTAGGCCTCACACTATCATCTCCTTGATCTTTGAGAAGCAATGCAGCAAGATCGTTTCCTAGATAGGGAAATTTGTCTTCCTTGTGATTCATCCTCAGGGAAAGAAGAAGATTGCGACCACATCCACAAACTCTAATCAAGTTCCTCTACATGACAACAGTAGTTGGACAAAGTCATGGAAGCGTATAGGGACATCTTCACATCACCCGTAGGGGTACCTATACACTGTCAAGTCAAGCACTCCATCGATTTGACCTTGGGCATGCCACTACTTAACAGACCAATCTACCAATGCTCTGTTATGGAGAACAGAAAAATTAAGAGGCTTTAGGAGTTGTTGTAGAAATGACACATCAGTCCAAGTTCATCACCTTTTGGAAGCCCAATCGTGTTTGTACAAAAGAAAGATAGCACCTGGAGGGCTCGCTATTGATTGTTGAGTGTTGAATAAAATCAATGTCTGGAATAGTTATTGAATCCGATGGATTGATGACCTTTTGGACTAGCTCAAGGGGGCCAAATATTCCATCAAGATTGACTTGAAGTGTTGGTACCACCAGGTACCGATTGAACCCTCCAATGTGTGGAAGACTGCCTTCAAATCCAAGGAGGGATTTTTCGAATGGCTGGTCACGCCTTTCGGGTTGACGAATGCCCCTGCAACCTTCATGTGGCTAAAGAGAAGAAATATTGCAACCCTTTACCCACTCATTCATGATAGTACCTAGATGACATCCTAATCTTCAACCGGAGTTGGGAAGAGCACATACACCATATCCGACAGGTCCTCCAAACCTTGTGATAGTAGAAATTGTCTGCCAATTTGGAGAAATGCATTTTTGGAATGACCCAATTTCAATATCTAGGGAACATCATTAATGAATAGGGTGTGTATGTGGACCATGCCAAGATATAAGTTATTCTAGATTGGCCAACCCCAACGAATCTAACAGAGCTCCACATATTTCTAGTTCTTGCTAACTTTTCCTGCAGGTTCGTGTTGGGATTCTCTCATATCACTTGACCTTTGAGTCAAGTCACAAAGGGTGGAGTGAAACAAAAGTTATTTTGGTCTGAATCACAATAGAATATGTTTGAATATTTTAAGCATTGCCTCTACTCTCCACTAGTGCTCACATTACTAGGCCTATAATAACCATAGAAATTGAGACAAACACCTCCGATCATGCTATCGATGCAATTCTTACCCAACAGGGGCATCCAGTGGAATATCACAGTGACACACTTTCAAATATAGTCTAAAAGTATCCCACATATAACAAAGAGATGTATTCTATTATGCAAGCCTGCTGTTATGCTTCTTAACCTGCAAAGTAATACCGAACAGAGAATATGCGAGAAAAAATACCCAGAACACAGAATATGCGAAGAAAATATACCCAGAACACAGAATAGCAATGATTTTATTACTCAGAGAGAAATGTTCACAGGCCTCTTCGAGGGGGCAACCTCCAATAGAGCAGAGCTCGATTACCAAACAAGACACGATACTCCTCGCAGGGAGTCTCTATCCTTTATATATGACTCATACATGCAATACCACGGGTCAATACTGTGGGTTTTATTAATACCATCTATCTAATACTACTGCCCATTTACCCTTTATTTACTACTACCGCCCATTTGTAACTAACTGTGGTCCCTTCATTAATTGCGGGTTAACCACTTACAAATATTAATATGGGCTTTATTGACTCTTGACTATGACGTGATCCCATGACATGAATAAGGGGGTTAGGGTGGGACCCTCACATGCCCTCCCCCTTAGGACTAGCCTTGTCCTCAAGGCTGAAGCTACAGAAACTGCTGAAGAATATTGGCTGGTTCCCAAGTTGCATCTTCCGGAGAGGGGTCTTTCCATTTGACGAGGA
>APFE031450633.1:9326-28871 GCA_000404065.3 Pinus taeda
AGTACTCTAAATTATTGTGATATCTCTAGACCATGTAAATATTTATTGCTGTAGACAAACAATATTATTTTATGTTATAAAAGAATTATTTCTTGAATTAATTTATGAAAAAGTAAAATAACAGTTATTTGTAAATATTATTTGACATGTTAAAGTAGTTAGGATTGACACTTACCTGTCCCTAACTAATTTCTTGAGGATTTATTCAAGAAAGATCAAGAGGATAGGGATATCTGAGATCAGGGACAATTGTGAGCAAGAAGATAAATCTGTGTTGAAATGTCAAGCACTTTTATGTGGCTACGTCTAGTTTGGACCAGAGAGCTGTGACACCGTGAGTTCTCATATAAAAGGAAGAAGGTTCTTGTAGCTTGAGGGGAGACTAAGGATTTATCCAAGAAAGATCAAGAGGATAGGGGTATCTGAGATAAGGGAGAATTGTGAGCAATAAGGTAAATCTATGCTGAAATGTCAAGCAGTTTTAAGTGACTACGTCTGGTTTGTGTCAAGCAGTTTTAAGTGACTACGTCTGGTTTGGACCAGAGAGCTGTGAGACCATGAGTTCTCATAAAAGGAAGAAGGTTCATGTATTCAAGAATAGTTCGGGGGGAGACTAACTGGCATAGTAGTCTCAAGGTTGGGAGGCAAACAAATGAGAAGCAAGGTCTAGTTGTAGACCGAAACTAGAAACATTTGGGAGACAGTGGTCCAGATAAGTGAAAATTCCTTGTGTTAAATAGTTAGACATTTATTCTATAATTTGATATAAATTTATGCATGATAATTACTATTAGAAAATAGAAATGGACTGGTTAATCTGAGGTATTTGCATAAATAGTCCATAAGTAGATATCTCATGCATCTAGACAAGAGATACAATACTAAGTAAACCATAACTAGAAACTGACAGAGATTTGTTAAGAAATTATCTTGGCAATAAAACAAAATATTTAACACAACTTAAATATTTATGCACTAACCAAAATGCCAAATATTTAATTAAAAGGCAAACCCCTAGTAGTCAGGTATCAATCAAATCTTGAATACCAGGGATAGAATGAACACCTGAATTCAAATAGATAATAAAGAAAAATACTCATATTAAGTTCGAGAAAAAAAGGTATTAGGAACAATGACCTATCAATATAAACTGAATAAGCTACTCAGATAGCTTCAGTAGAAAAATAGTTTATACAAGAATTTAAAATAATTACGACAGTAAACCCACTAGGATTCATCCTCTGTAATTCAAAACCCTAACCTCTGAAAACAGGGCATACAACAGTACTAATGCTACTTCAAATACGCAGGATAATTAGAAAATTATAGCATTAGTTCGACAAGCAGAATAAAATTTAAACATGACAAAACCCACACAGAGAGACTGTTGGAAGCATTACCATTTCCAGAATATAAACAAGGATAAACAAGTAAAAAGCAAATGAAGAATTGAAAATTATTCATAACAACATCAACACTGTCCAAACTAACTTTGAGAAAAAAAGTTAACCGAGTCAGGCTAGGGTTTGAATTCACCCAACCCTCAACATTATATACAATTACATATCGCCCTGCTTACAGGTCGGTGTTAACAAAAATAAATATAGTTGCTCAAAAAAACTGATAAAACAATAGATGGCCCCGTAAAACCTTTACAAATGTACCAAATGTATATCGCCTTCCAATGGCCAACAAATTTTAAGATAAAATTATTGATAAATGCAATCACAACAAACATTTCACAACTTCAAACTCCTTATAGAGCCGGAACCCCAACTGAGATAAACCGAACAGTAAATCATTAGGTGAGCACAAATACTCGTTAGCGGATGAGACTGTATCCTCCATTATACTAATTCAAAAGTGAAGAACATTTTCTATAGCAAGTTGTGTAGCTAGACCGTCATTGCTCTGGTCAAAGAAAGCACTAGGATCGGATAGCCATCCTTTGTGTTGTTATTTAAGGATACACCCAAAAAAAAACATTTACACAAGGAATTAAAAAGATAAATCTTCGTGAATAAATTTAAATTCGTATTATAATTAGCTATACCAATCTTTATCGGCGAGTCAGTGAAATAGATAGCTATTGACTTGAAAGAATGTCCATTCTCCATTAATTTAATAATCAAAGTTGTATCAAACTCTCTAAAAATCTTGTTTTTCATGATCAGTCCAAGCATATTGATATTCGATATCATTATCTCAGAAATTGTGTATTGAAGTGGATTATGTTGTTAGAGTACATTCCCATGGAGGAGAAAGATGTTGACATTTTGAAAAAGGCATTGTCAAGATGTAAATTTGAGTTTCACAGAGAACAGATTGAGGCAGATGATAATCCCTTTCTTATTGAGAGGGACTGTTGAGAAATGGAAACAAGAAATTCCATTTTAAATTTGTCCTTGAATTTAAACTGTGAATTAAATCAAATTCTATTCTCATAGCAACTTGTTAATAGTTAATTAAGTTTAATTAACTTAATTAACTTAATTCGCTTAGGATTTTTGAGTTGGAAGTCTTTTTGAAGTCACGTATATGTTCTCCCTCGGTTTTAGGGGTCTAGGATGAGTTTAATTGTGAGTTGTAATTAGATAACTTAGTTTACTGAGTTATGTTCAGTTAAATTAGTTCCAAACTGTTTGTGGAACTAATATAGAGTTAACAGCGAGTTGGTGCACTAGTGTATCCACAAGTGTCACTCTAGTTAATTGAATATTTCCTCATCAGAAACTCATGCATGTCGAGTATGAGAAATACCAAGTTGAGACTAGAGTGGAGGGATAGTGTACTATCAGTTATATGATTGACTGAGTGGTATATATCATGCATGCATTGGATTGGCAGTTTTGGAAGCATTGGATTCCCATTAATATGGGTTATTCAACCATAGGAATTGCACAAGGAAATAAGGGCTTGGAAGGCATGGAAATTGGCTAAGTGTTGGCTAAGAGCGGGCTTGTGAGGTGAAGAGTTTGGCATACTTGTGCGGAATTTCTCTAGTGAGAATAAGCTTTGTATCTTCACTAATATTTCTAATTAATCCAGTACAAATAGGTGGGATTTTGAGCAGTGGCTTTCCCCAGATAAACTTATTGTGTTATGTGCCATTGATTTATCTTTTTCTTGTTCATATTGTTTTCATCAATCTATTGGCTTCTGCTGGTTAAAAGTAGAAGTATATTCTTGTCATGTGATTTAGTACATTACATGAGCTTGTGAATCTATAGGAAATTCTACAAAATATTGTCTTCATCCAAATTCTTTGATTAATGCAATACAAATAGTAAGGGGTTTTGAGCAGTTTCTTTCCCCTAGATAAATCTTTGTGTATGTGTGTTGAATCTTGATGCATGTTAATGATTTTTGTTCTTAATTGTGAATTTCATTCCGTAGATCAGTCGAGTAGCTTCTAGTCTTATGATTTAGTAAATTTCATTAGCAGTTTAGAATATACACATTAATTTCTACAAACGGAAAATTTGAATCAACAGTCGTGACCACTTAACACATTTGGAAAATGGGATTCCCTGTCATGTTCCAGTACAGGACAATTGATTTCGAGTCTCCTTGGAGATATGCAGCTTCCAAGGGATCCTCTTATCCTACTCATAAGTCATTTTCTCATTAATGGACCAAGAGAGGGAGGAGGGATTGAAAATTATATATAAATAGGCCATTGGAAGACCAAAAAGAAGGAAATGTTATGTTGGCAAAATTGTTGTCTAGAAATCCTGCATTTCATTGTTGAGAAGAAGAAGTAGAGCATTGTTATGCTCACCAAATTGTTTCTCAATAGTTTAGCATTATAGTGGGAAGAGTATTTCATCATTGAGAGAGTTTTCATACTTCTTTGAGAGAGAGGAGAAGCTTGCAAAGAGATTGAGGAAAGGAACCTCCTTGTTGGTGATTTTTTAGCATCATAACTCAAAGAATTCCCTTCAAGTGTTTTAGTATTCATCAATTGTATCTCTTCTACATTCAACAGTCAATAAAGGGAGCCCTTTTCCATTAATTTGTTAACTTATTTGCTTCATCAAGCATTTTCTATGTGTTTGTTTCTCAATTTTTAGTTTTTGTCTATGTATGAAATGTCTTAACCATTTACAGTGCTTTGTTTACTCATGCGTGTCCACTGTAAACAACCAACTATCTTTATTTTATTTGCAGGGAACAACCAACCGCTAAGAAGGTGTATTTTGGTAACCCATAGCAACAAATACACTAACATAGATTTGGTGACTCCACTAGTTTCTTTTCTTTACTCTAACGGTTGCTTTTGCAGGACCTCCTCTCTGCATTATCACTACTTGGTGTGTTCATCATCTCTTTGGAAGTTTTGTAGGACCTTCTGGACCTGTTTTTAGTTGAGAAGTTTGATTGTTCACTCCTTTTAGTCGTCTACATGGCTTTTGTTCAGACACACACACATACACGTCTTTGCACAGGAAAACCCACGCGGTTTACAGAGAGCACAAAAAACCATTGTAATTTTCCTTTCCTATGTGATTGGCAGCCTTTAGTGAATTTCCTTCACCTCTGCAATATTTTTCCAATTAGTTCTAATTTTCTAGTTGCATTACTAATCACTATTAGTAGAGTAATCACATGATCTTTGCTTTTTATTTTCATTTCTCACATAGCTTAATTAGGGGGAAAATTAAGTTTTTCGCAATTTATTTTTCTATTTTTCACAACTCACATAGCTTAATTAGTAAAGGAGTAAGTGGTTCATTATCCACAAATCTTGTTACTAACCAATGCATTGTTATTTCATTATTTTTTGGGACTAGGACCAAGTGTTACTGCAAAAAGTAAGTAATCTTTGATTCCCTTGTGTCTTTTAGACAAACCTGGGCATGCAAATGAAATCTTTCTTAAAGCGCTTGAGTTTTCCATCTCCCTTTAAGCACACATAGTGTAACAAGAAAAGAGTCAGTGGCCCATTATTCACACGTTATTTCATTTTCATGCAAGGAACAATCCAAACATAGTGTAATTAGAAGGTATTGTAAAAGATCGTCGAATATCCATATCTTATCACACTTTGTATGTTCACTTTGCCACTTGCACACACATTACTCATCACACACTAAGCTTTTATAAGCTTGGAAAGAAAGGGCATCTAGTTTACAAAGTTCTTTGTACTTAATTTAGATTTTTTCTTACGTTCTCACACCATAAGTGAAGCAAGACTCCTAAAAAGAACCATAACTTGAACCAACTAAATTTCCCCATAGGGTCCACAAAAGAATTATAGTCCACTTTAGGATAGGGTAGGCATCCCATAAGCCGCCATGGTTATGTTACATCTTTGAAACATAGAATTCGACTTTTAGGGTGCTTCAAATCCTTCATAATCCCACATATCAAGTGTTTCAGCTAGGTTGATCAGAAGCATAGCCCAAAATTAACTAGGAAACACCTTACAGTACTATGGAAATACGGACAATGACCAACCATTTGGTGCCACGCTTGCAGCACCTCCATTGCAAAATGTAGGATATTATCCCATTCAACCTATCCTTCTGCAGAACCTTGTTATGCAGGTTGGCCCATACCTTCCCACACAGGGTAGCCAATATCCTCACGCACTGGGAAGTGCATATCCCCCTAGGACCTGGGAAGTAGTTTCCACTTCCCAAAGCACATATGCTAACCAAGGATAGTGGAACCAATATTTCCCTTTTCCAACACCTCAATAGAATAAACCACCAACACAAACTAATGTAGGGGTTAATTTTGTGCAACCTTCTCTCCCTCATCAAAAACAATAACTTAAACAACTAAACATGGCTAATCCATCAAACATTGCTAAGAAAAAAGGAAAGAACAAGCCAAAGGTAAAACCTGAATGGGGGGCAACAATCAACAACAACCCCCATGAGCACTATTTGGGGGAAACTACGACTAAAACCCAAACTAGAGACAGACCAATAATAACTCGCAAGGGAAAAACAAGAACCCCAGTCTACATACTAATCATGCTTGTTCCATTTGCAAGGAATATGGTCATTACGCCCATCATTTCCCTCAACTCCCTGAGTTGAAGAGGATGAAAGAGATTGGGGGAAAGGGGAAAAAACCAACAAAGTGCAGTAATGAAAAATCCTTTCCCCTATCAAGGAGTGGTAGATACTCAACAGGAACCCCCCCAAAAACACTATTAGAATCTTGCTAGAGGAAGTTCCCAGTACCTCAAGTCACGACATTTATATGGCAGGGGAAAACATTATGTTGTAGACACAAAACCAATATTATGAATCTCCGCCATAAACCAACCCTTCCACCTCAACCACTACAACACCTACAACACCTTTGACAATCCCTTGACACCCCATAGAACCCATCCCAAATATGGTCAAAGGGCCTTTAAAATGAACAAGACATAACTCAAAGGTTTCTCATAGCTACAACATATTCGATGACTTAGCTCAATCTCCTTTAGCTATGTCAGCATTGGAAGTCTTGCAAACATGCCCAACCCAAGGGAAAACCTTAGTTTCTGCATTAGGAGAAATCGACATTATTAATTCTCGTTTAATGGCTTTTGAATTGGATAATGCTACCCCACGTCTTCCATCGATAATTGCCTTCCAAATTCAGGTTTCAATCCGGAATATCACCATCCACCACTACATAGTCGATGAGGGAGCATCCACATTTATTATGTCCAAAACAGTTTGGAAAAAAACTTAGATACAACGAGCACCTTTCTTCTCTCGCAGGTGTATACCAATATGTTCCTGTACAACTTGCTAGTAAAACAGTGCTCATTGAAATAGAAGTCTTGGACGTACAATTGGATTACAATATCCTTCTTGGCCGAAGTTACATGTATGAAATGAAGGCAGTGGCATCTTTTGTATTTAGGATAATGATGTTTCCTCATAATGTGAACATTGTTACAGTTGACCAACCCACATACTATGAGAAGAAGGTACCCACCACCCTTGATGGTGTGCTACCTTTCGTAGGATCTTCCCATGAGTTGGTCACAACCTACATTGAATTCAGACATGGATAGTTTAGACCATCAATACTCCTCGGTACGTACCCTGGAGACCCACCTTTGCTGGAGGCCATTCCTACAACCATAGGAGCATCAGTGTGCATGATGAGTTCATCAAACACCCCTCAAGATCAGGAACCAGTTCCAAACACCATCAACACTATAGTTGTTGATTCTACATTCCTACCATATTCTATCACCCAAAAACCCTTCTTATATCCTCCACCTAGTTTTGTCTCACACCAAGTCATGGAAACACTCACATTGCGAAATATGGCTCTCACGATACTGGTTTGGTATCTAGCTCCTCAGGCCATGTCGGCAGACTCAGGTATCACCTCAAGAGGCATCATCCTGATAGCCCCTCCTTATGAAACCACCCCAAATTGAGAAATTATTGCATCAACACCAGTCGATGCTAACAAGAGGGATAAGCAAAAAGGAAAGGAGGAAGTTTCAAACTCTTCCTCATCCAAGATACCTCCACCCTATGCTTTGTGTGAAGTAGTTGGGCACCCTACCAACATGTGCCTAGAGTTAGAAGATTTAAAAGCTCTTATGCAGGCCCCAAAAGCGCTGGTGGCCCCACCTCCACTACCGTTAGAGAAAAGGCCACACTAGCATGTAATAAGGCATTGCACACCAACCGTGCATGCACCATATGAGCAAAGTACAAGAATTACACTCATCATTTCCCCGAAATCCCTTAATATCGAGATGCATTAAGTGCACTCACCCAAGCCAATATCCTGGCTCCATCACTTCTTGCCACGCCAGTGGTGGATGATAGATCCAAAACCATCTTTTGTGTTTTTTAGGAAGAAGTTCATGCTCATATTTCCTTAACACCCATGGTCACACAACCTCTCATTATACGAGGAGGCAACTAAAATTAGTGGCACCTCAACATGCCTCCTTGTGCACTTTATGTGATGAACTAGACCATCTTATTAACCAATGTCTCAAGTTATGTGCATTTAGGAAATGGTACCCTGCCCCTCAAGTTGTCCCTAATAACAGAACCAGATGCACACCATAATTGCCACCTTTGTACACACAACCATCATACGCGGTTTTTCCCAACCCTTCCCCAATACCGTGAAACATTGGCTTTTATGCGCCAATTCATCCTTGAGAACTTAACATCTATCCAAATAGATACACCATCTCAGGTTAACGCCACGACAATAAGGGATGATGGATCTAGAACCATTTTTTGCATGTTCGAGGAAGAAGTACCACTTGCGGTTCATCCTGGAACCTAGCGACACATGCGCCCTATGTGACAAACCCAATGACACATGCGCCCTATGCGACAAACCCAGCGATCTGGTCAATCAATATCGGGGATTGAGCAAAATCGGAGATGTCTTTTGCGTGTTGGTTCATATTCCTCGTCCTACTCACTCAAATCAAGCTAGACGCTCATGCGATCATTATCACATCTGCTCCCAAACACATCATATGTGGAATTGTTAATACCTTCCACGTTTCCGAGTAGCAAGAGCAACATTGAGGCAAATTGACATTGAGGGCACACAACAGGCTGATACTAAGATTGAAATGTGGTCGGCACCCAGGAGTGCCCCATCTCATGACACCAACCTGACGTCATCGTCTCACACTACAGGAAATGCTATCACCCATACCATTTATCATCTTAACACTAGTCCTCCGTACAATGTTTGTACCAACAATATTAACATTAGTCCTCCGTGCAATATTGATTTTTTAATATTAATAATATTTTTGAAATAAATAGTGTTACATTCAATTTGTTTTAAAAATGATATGAACAAACCATGGTCAACCATGTTTATTTTAGAGTTTATATACCTTGGATTTATAATATTAATCCCTTGGGTTTATTAGTGCCTTGGGTTTATAATATCAATCCCTCCCTTGGGTTTACAATATCAATCCCTTAGGTTTATTAATCTAAGGGTTCATATTTGGAGGGTATAATATTATTGATAGGGTTTATAACATTAATCCCATGGTTTAATATAAATCTCTTGCGTTTATAATCCACTGAGTTTAGAATATAAATTCCTTGGGTTTATTAATCCTATGGATTTATAAAATTAAGATGTAGTCTAATAGCCTTTATCAGTGGAATTCACTAAAATCCAGTAATACAATTTCAAGATTTTTATTGTTTAAAATATATTTTTGAATGCACAAATGGATTCAACACCCCCAAAAACCCAAGGGGCACTCCAATTATGCACATTAAACAATATAAACTAAAATTGTAAAAAATATTTGTCGGATTTTGATTAAAATTAACTTGAAAAAATGCCGTGAAAACATGTGATTTTATCTTTAAGTTAGATTTTTAATATTAATAATCACTTACATTTATAATAT
This sequence comes from Pinus taeda, assembly GCA_000404065.3. Lineage (NCBI taxonomy): Eukaryota > Viridiplantae > Streptophyta > Pinopsida > Pinales > Pinaceae > Pinus > Pinus taeda. The sequence continues at coordinate 18,709 of APFE031450633.1, forward strand.
TAATCCCAAGAATTTATAATATTAATCTCTTAGGTTCTCACTATTAATCTTTTAGATTTATAATATTAATTTTTTGTGTTTAATATTAATTTATTGTATTAATAATCTCTTTATTAATAATATGGAAATTTATTATTTTATTGATAATATCAATAATATTATATAAATATATTAATAATTATTATAAATTACCATTATTATAATTATTATGATATTGACAATAATATTTATTATATAATAATTTTATTATTATATTTATATATTTATTATATTTATATAAGATTCATATTCATTTATTTTTATTCTTCTATATTAATCATATTTATTAATAATAGTTTTATTAATATTAATAATATTTTAGAAAAACAGTGTTTCGGATTAATCACATTGATTAGAATTAATCAATGTAATTAATAAGAAAGACTATTTTCTAAATTATGGATAAAAAGCCTTAAATTTGACATTGATAATATTTTTTAAAATAAAAAATATTACATAAATTTAATTTTAAAAATGATATAAACCCATCAAAATAAAAAATGATATAAACCAATCAAAATCTTCAAACTCGAACTATTAGCTATTTTTAGAAATTATAATCTTCAAACTCGAACTATTAACTATTTTTAGAAATTATAATCTAACAGAAACGAAACAGATACATGTTACAATTTAAGGCAGAACCACGGCATTCATACATAACTCTGAGTCTCAGAGGCTTCCTCTTCACTTATACTCTGAATTATAGAAGGCCTTCTTCTTCTTCTTCATTTCCGTCGCTGAAAGAGGAGGGCATTTCCAATTCTTTGATTTCGCGGCCTTCTCCGCACAGCCTCTGCGCCCTAAGGGTCTCAACCTCCCAATCAGTCCTCAGAACAACAAACAGGATAGAAAATGCACACGCAATCTGAGCAACAAGCAGGCCATACCATAACCCTTCGAAGCCAATCTTGAACCAGAAGGCCAGGGCAACCGCAACAGGAGTCCCTAGAAAATAGAATGAGCCCAGGTTAATTTTAGCCCCTATTGCAGGCCTAGCACTGCCTCTAAGCACACCGGAAGCAGTAGTCTGAGGACAGTTGCCCAGTTCACACAGACCAATTATAGGCATAGCTGCAGCAGTCAAGGCCAGAACGCTCTTATCATCCGTGAAAACCTTACCCCATTCATCTTTGAGCAACGTGGTCCATGTTAACCCAATAAAAGCTATGAAAATGGAGCAGCCAAGGGCTACAATGGTGGCGAGGCGGGCCCTTTCAGGCCTACAAGCTCCGAGCTCGTTGCCCACACGAGTGGATGCAGAGGAACTGAGTGCCATTGGAAGAGTGTACATGAGGCTGGTGGTTTGAATAAGGATTGCAGTAGTGGCCACCGCTTCTTGTGGGTTGGGGAGGTATCCTGCTAACAGTGTCATAATTTCATACCACCACCATTCTAGACAAATGCCAACACAGCTTGGCAGAGCCAGTTTGAGCAGAGTCCACCATTCCCGCAGTGCAACAACTGACCAGCCCTTCCAGGTCCTCTTGTACACTCCAGAGAAGTAGAGATACCCAACCAACAGAAACACCATGTTGAGATTAGTGAGTACTGCAGCTATTGCAACTCCTGGAACTCCCCAATGGAGAACAAAGACTAGAAGTATGCTTAGAGGCACATGGGCAACCACAGCAATAACTGAACACCACATCATAGGAGTTGTAATCCCCTGGGATCGAAGATAAACTCTCAAGGGCTGTAATATGCTATTTGTAACAAGATCCGGGAGCGAAAATAAGCAATATGTAGCGGCAACTGCTGCGATTCTCGCATCTTGGCCCATCCATGACATGATGTTCTCGAGATTTACCCATAAGAAACTGATTGGAACGCAGGCTGTTAACAATATCAGTATTGTTCTCTGCAATGAGAGACCGATGAGTTCCCAGTTCTTGGAACCGAAGGCTTGGCTACAAACAGGATCCATGCCTGATGAAAGGCCGAACAAAATGGAGTAACCTGTAATGTTTGTGAAGCCAATGGAAAGCCCTCCTCCTGCTAATTCTCGGGCTCCCAATCTTCCCAGGCATAAGACGGATACCATGGCTCTCACATACGCCACGCAATTCATTGCTGCTGTGGGGATTACAATGCTGCCCAGCTCTTTCAGTTCTTTCACAACCTGCACAGATCATTAAATGAATCAATCTGATGGGGGATCGATCGACTCTAATACGTGCGTGTTTAAACGATCAATCCGTATTTGTGCTCAAAAAGTGCAGTCATACATTATATATAAACCAGTGAGTATATATTCATTTAAACCTCTGTTTCATTTTCACCTCCAGGAACTTTAGAGGCTCATATTAAAGCCAAACTTCACAACTCTCTTGAAGATGGATTATGTCTGACAGATCTCCACCATGTTTTAAGCATTCAGTTTATATATATATATATATGGGGAATCTCATTACAAGTTATACTGTGCAGCATCTGGGGTATCGTGATAAACTTGTAGAAATCTACCCTGGTTCTCCATCTATTTAGTGATTCATGAAAGAGAGAGTCAAGGAATGCCTTCCCCTCCAAACATAGGACTTTATGGACAGAGTGAAATACCCTGGATTTCGCCTCAAAAATAACTACTCAAATCAAGATTGGTTGTGGCTCTATCAAAAGGGAGAAAGGACGATTTCTTTCAGAGAAAGGGTGACCTCCTCAAAAATAAAGGAGTTGTTTTTAGTGTGATTTCTTGGAAGTTTTTAGGGTGGTTTTTTCCAGGGTGCAATTGAAGTGTCTTAGGGTTTTCCAGGGTGCTGAATTTATATATACAGTCAAATTTTTCCACTGGATTCTGTCACCGGAAATTCCAAAAAGTCACACTAAAGACAACTCCAAAAATAAAGGCTATACCAATGTTTTCGGATGACTGAATAAAGATGCCTAAGAAGAGCATGGAAGGAGGCTAATAGGATGGAAAACACTGATAGATGCCTACCCAATCATTGAAGCAACCTAGCTTGGCTCCATGTGAATGGAGAACAGGTAAGGATAGGAAGTGACCATGGATGAGTGGGGAGGATGCCCCTAGACTATCTCTTGACTTTTTAAATCACATTCACTTTCATAAACTGAGTGGTGCTTTGAGTGGAAAGAAGAAAATTCACTCAAATCTGAAGGTGAAAGGGCAGCAGAGTCGAACATGTTCTGGGCTCTCTTAAATCTACTTCCATAAGATTGAGGGATAAACTGGTACGGGCAGCCAACAAATCGGGAGGCACCTACAATGCCAAGCTAGGGTAACTTGCTGAAAAGCCTCCCCATGGTGTAGATTACAGAAATGGCATTTCAAGTGGAAGAACGAAGCCCCCTCTTAAATCAAGCATTTCTCTGTGGTTAGTCCTAAATGACAAATTCCTCACATCGGACCATTTACAGAGGAGGTTGTAGCAGGGGCATAACAGATGTTCCCTTTTCCTGGAATCAACTGAACGTGTGAATTACCTCTTCACTTCATCAAAGTAAAGGCAGCTGGGAAGGATCCTCTGTAGAAAAGGCCCTGCAAAGTTGGCTATGGTACTGTGCAGTAAACTCAGGTAATCACCCATTCGCTTATAATATGGACTGTTTTGATCACCAGAATGCAGCAGCTCTTTAAGGGTAATACGATTTCTTCTTAGGCACTTTCTTCAAAGTCAGAGGGGCACATTCGAGTTTTGAGAAATCCGTGGAAGAAAAGGAATGGCCCTCGAGACATGGGCACATCTCGGCCTCGTGGATATTTTGATAGGGCAGGAAATGTAAATTCGAATGTATGTGAAGCAAGAGGGATCCTTAACAACGAATAACCAAGATAAGCACACACAGAGATCCTAAGCTGGTCAAAGATTGGAGGGAGGGTTCAATCTTTTCATGATAGTTTACAGCTGGCAGAGTTAACAAGAGGTTCTAGGGCGATCACATTTGCAGAGAATTAAATCATGGAGCTGATCAGGTGTCCAAGCAAGCTTGTTCACTGCCAATCGGAGTTAGCAGGGATGCAGAAAACGAGCTGTAAAGGCTTTTCTAGCATACGAAAGTCTCTGGTGAAACACATTTTAGGTTTTGTATAAATCATGATTTGGAATACTGTTTTTGAGGGTCCCAGTTACCTAAATTTATCTTGATTGCAGGTTTGAAGAGGAATATTTAAGAATCTTGTGGATGGTGGGTCAATTGTTTCACCTGGCTTCTGTTAGTAAAATGTCAAAATATTTCTAAAATCTGTAATTCAAATGAGGATAACTATAAAAATGACTATAGCCTCTACCTATCTCTGATAATGGCCCACAATCACTGATCTTGTTAAAAGGTTACGAGCTTTTTCTTGGTGAAATAATACAATACAAGTACAGACAACAAAGAAATGTCTAATTCTGACAGAAGACCTGAAGTCCAGAGGGAATCTTCGTAAGATTCTCCTGCGTCTCTTCGTGGTTGCAGATATGGTTGTTCCTTAGCGTGCCAAATTCCTCCATGCTCGTCGGTGATTGTTGCAACAGCCGCTGTTTTCTTCTCGACTCGAACCACCGATGAGTCACAGTCAATGAACGTATGAAAAGGACGGTAGAGATGGGAAGAAAGAGATGGGTATTGAATAAAAATGGTCGCTATTGGTATTGGTATTGGTATGGCTATGCTCTGCTGAGATAGGTAGTATCACGTCGTAAATGAACAGAAACAGTAACAGAAACAGAGTGCTATGTATCCAATTGATGAGATCTGGTCGTAGTGATATACTAACAGAAACAGAATGCTATGTAGTTGAAGAAAGAATAGTATATTATAATAATAGAGCAGCCAGCCCTGCATCATGGTCGTGTTGAGACTGCATTTATTTGACATTTGACTGCAGAATCGAGTTAGCTAATACCTTTAACTCAATTGCACCTGATCACCGACAAACCGGAGGTTCCCTCTTCATCTGTGCCTTCCAATTTCCAATTTGGTGAAATTTAATTAACATTTTTTTATCATTATGTGAAATATAATTAACTTTAATGAAAAGCCAATTAATTAACTTTAATGAAAACCAACTAAATACCATATTTTCTATAAATATTATAAGGACATTTATATTTTTGATTATTTAATTTTGCATACTAATATTTTATATATAAATTAATTACTAAAAATAATATGTTCATCTTTTTTTTATATAATTATTTATAGATAAATCAAACACTTTATGTGACATTTATATTTTTGATTATTTAATTTGCATACTCATATTTTTATATAAATTAATTACTAAAAATAATATGTTCATTTTTTTTATATAATTATTTTATAAATAAATCAAACACTTTATGTTAAATAATATTAATAATAAATATATGTGTTCTTCGAGTGCAGTTGAGTTGACAAATCATTGCCAAATTAAGTAAGTATTTCTTAAACTAAAAGATCTAAACAAGAAACGATTCAATCTACACTAAATATTAAGTTTTGTTGATGCGTCATCGCTCATTCCTAACTATGATTTTTGACAAAGACAAATCATTTTAAAAACAACCACCCAATTATGGTAATTTATTTCAATATTTTGGAAAAAAAAACATTAATAATATTAATTAAACATTACAATTAAATGTTATATCACAATTCATTAGTCAATCTCAATCTTCCCAAGAGATTCAAATCTTAAAAATTAATATTAATTATTGTTTGACAACTCATTATCTAACCTTCACCATAATGTGAATCCCAATTCACCCTCTACCATGATTTTCATCCATGTAGTTTTCTAAATTCGTAGGAAATACAAATGTCTTATCAAGAGTCAACTAATTATCATGTCTTATATATATGAATTTTGAGATTATTTTTTTTACATAAATTTTTCATTTATAAATTAAGCATCTTATATTAAATAATAATAATAATACATCTAAATATTTTGTAGATATGAAAATTTTTAAATAATTTTTATTTTAGATATTTAATTAATTTATGTTATAATTTATGATTTTATAATTATTATTTTTTTATTTTTTTTTTAAGTCAGTACGAACATATTTCAATTAATATAAAAAGTTTGTATAAATTAATCTAGCATATGATGACCATGTGATAGAAATGGCTTGAAGATGTCCATAAACATAACAACCCTAAGGATGACCATGAAATAAAGTAGAGAAAACATATAGAAAACGAAAAAATAGAACCATTGGAATCAGGGAACTTGGTCTTGGGACTGATCCCCTGTGGGTCCTTTATTTCCTTTCTTCTTTACTACTTTGGTCCAACCTTCTGGAGCTGTGGCTACCAAAGCTACCTTAAGATTGTTCTGACAATCTAAGGAAGCCTCTTGTTAGAGTCCGAGGAGGTTGATTCATGGGCACGCTTCATGGCACTTGTCGGAGCATTATTACCAAGTTCTTCTCTTCTCATTGATAAAACTTGGATCTTCTGACCTCTTTCACAAGGCTTGTGAAGATCTAAATTCTAGGCCTCGTCCGATGGGAGCATGTCATCATCGGACTCATCATCTTCCTGATCCGAGGAAGAGGAATCCTCCTCTTCTCAGGGAGGCGAGATGCATGGCTTCGATGCTTTAGATATGGGATTCTGTTTCACTAGTTTTTGAGAACAAGGGTTCTGAAGATAACATGTTTGATGGCACAGTCGGCACTGAAAAGTAGTGTTCTCGTACTCTAGCTATTGGGTCCAGTGAAAATCATCTATCTTTAACTTAATTTTGTTCGGAAAGCCTTTGATGATGTCGATTTCTACACAAATCATGCCACAGGTGAAGACTCCACACTGGCCTCGCGAGGGATCTTGTTTTAGAAAATGACCCAAGGTGTTTCCAATTCCCAGAAACACTTAAGAATGCCATAGATGGGTTGGCAAATCCGGGTCCTAACCCAAATAGGTAGCTTTGTGATCAAAACTATGGAGGGGTCAAAATATGGGAACCAAGGGGTCAGGAAGATCCCAACATTTCCCCAAAACCAGGGCCCCTTGGAAAGAGCATTTTTATAATCCACATCCTCCTAAAAAATGACGATGAAGAAACCCTTGGAACAGAAGAGGACCCTACATGCCTTGGTTCAAGTTGAGTGGATCCATTGGTAAAGGTCTGATGTACGCGGCCATAGCCCAATGAAAAGATAGATGAGGCCATTACCTGCCAACAACTCGTAGATTCCATCCAGAGCTAGGTGAGTGATTTCCACTGAAGGAACATCTTGAACCTTGTCTACTATAAAAGGACCCAAAGAAACCCCTGCCCGAGACGCCTTGCTTTAGGGCAAGGGACATTCTTGAGGCAGCTTTGCACTTTGGGGAACTTGGTTTCAAACCGCATCTTTGAAAGAGAAGGCTTGGGAAGAGGAAGGCTTTCCCAAATCTCCCCCACACAGTCGAAGAGCCAAGAAAGTGTGACATCTCTGCATATATTATAAACAGAGAGAGGAAAGAGATTTTTCATTTTCTAGCCTTCGAAAAGAAGGTGGTGTAATCCAAAGGGTAGCCCTATTTTGAGTTCTAGAGATAACTTGAGGTCTTTTACCAGATCCATATATATAACCCATAAAAACATTGAATGCCGATAAATCAATTTGATTGAGATTTGAAAAGGGCTCAGAGATGTGATAGGCTTAACTGTCTCACTAGTGGCTTCCCCAACATTGATCTGCTTCAGACCCCTTGTGAAACCCTAAGGGCCATGAGCTCACTCTTTGATGGGTTTAAGACCTCTTTGCATACTTTCACTAGCAGTCTCTTTCTGCATACTTACGCTTCAACAAATTATCGCCAGGTCCAAAAAGGGCTCATGAGGAGCCATGCGCATTGGAGCTGAGTACGCGCTCACTTTGTATCCTAGGGGACTCATCGGATTCCTCTAACCCTCCATGGGACCACCTCCTTTAGGACCCAAATTCTTGTAAGGATACCCTTCCCTAGTAAATCCATCAAGCCCCCGGCTACCCACCAGAACATAATCCCTTTCTGAATGAATTTCCATCGAGGACAAAGGACCCTTCCCCGCTACCTTCCCATACTGATAATCGTGGGGAGCCCTAGGTATCAAACCTTCATCGCCTAGACATTCTCTGGAATTATCATGCCATAAGCTACCAGACTGAAGTAGCGATGTCACTGGGCCTGCAGCATAAAACCTCTCAAGCTCAGCGTTTCTTGCATCTAAAATGCCTTAGGGGAATGGATGTTGATGATCGGATAGGGGCAAGACATCCATCATAGTGCTCGATCGCTTCTCAAGTATTTCAAACCCTATCTCCATTTTCAAAACCTTTCAAACCCTATCTCCATTTTCAAAACCTTGTCCAAAAAACGTTTCCCTAAAATCAAGTTTGGCATTTTCTTGTGAACTAATTTATAATATTCTTTTGTAATGAATAAAATCTAGTAATTGAAATGAGGATGAATAAATATTTATTGAAATAATTTTATTTTTTTAATATAAAAAAATAATATTACTTTGTTGAAAAATTTAGAATATAATTCATCATTTTTATTTAATTAATATATTATCTCTTGAACATGTGTAAATGAAATAATTTGTTTTAGTAGATATACTTAATCCTTATAAATTTTAATTAATGATATGAAAAGAATTATTAATACAAATTATGTATCTTAATTTCTAAGTGTTTATTTAATTATTATAAATGTTTAATTTGATGATATAAAAAAATTAATAATATAAATTATGTGTTTAATTTTAATGATATGAAAAATACTAATAATAAAATTTAAAACATTAAGTATGTCTTATTTTATTTTAATTGGTGATTGAAATGATTTGAAATTAAACTAAGAGATCAAAGGTTCAATCTCTTGGAAGTAATCAGGTCTAAAAGAGAAGTACAAGTTGTAGGATCCAAGTATAGTAGTAGCCGCCAATTGAATCAACGTCACTCTAATAATATATTTTATTCATATATTTCAATTTTAAAAGCATAATAATCACAAATATGAAAATATCAATAATGCTAATTGGACATTAAAATTAATTTATGCATCACATGACTCTATTACCTAATATATCAAGTCTCACTACTCAACCCAGGCTTTCTTGGGAGATCCAAACTCAGCCTCTAGACAACCCACTATTCCATATAGTTTAATTTTCCTAAATTCATTGGAAGTGCAATCAACTCACTATTTGGTACATTTTAATTTTCCTAGTTTATAGGAAATGCAACCATTTATGGAAAATCAACTAATTTGCTTAATAATAAGAAATATAAAATACATCAATAACATTACTAGACATTAAAACTAATTTATGCATCACATGAATCACATGAAATAGAAATGACCTAATATATCAAGTCTCACAACTTAACCTAGACCTTTTTGGGAGATCCAACTCATCGTGTAAGCAACCTAGTATTCCATACATTTTAATTTTCCTAGTTTGTAGGAAATGCAACCACTTATGGAAAATCAACTAATTATTATGGTTTTTTTTATGATGACGATGATGGTGATGATTGTCCATCGTGTCAGCAACCCAGTATTCCATACATTTTAATTTTCCTAGTTTGTAGGAAATGCAGCCACTTATGGAAAATCAACTAATTATTATGGTTTTTTTTATGATGACGATGATGGTGATGATGGTGATGATTGTCCATTAAGTCCTATATGATCTAGCAGACCTCAAGAAAGTAAGATTAAATACAATTAGTTAACATTTTATTTCTATATTGAATATTTTATATATTTATGCATTAATCATATTTAACGAATTATGATATACATTAATTAAACTCAAGCTTCTGTGATCCATATTTGATTAATTGAAGACATTTTCGGAAGAAATCACATTGGTAGAATTAGGTCGACACCTTTCGAACCAACCAGTGTGGTTCATCTTCACGACAAGATGAACAGCTAGATCATAGCTCCAAGTTAAATAGGAGTCAGGACCATGCAACAACTATAGGGGAAACAACTAAAAAACGACTATTTTTTAACAGTTATAAGGGAAATAACGAAAAAACGGCTATTTTTGACTGGATAGGAATATGAGACAAATTGTTGTTATTTGTTAATAATTTATAATAAAATAAGAAAACACATATAGTATATAATTTAAACCCATAACTTGATATGGATCACAGAGCCTCAATTCAACATTATAAACTATAATTATAAACAACCAACAT
>APFE031450633.1:30205-55270 GCA_000404065.3 Pinus taeda
TTAAATTATTAAAAATAAATGAATTAATGATTTTTATTTTTAATTATTTTTCATTTTCTTTGCTCTTGCAAAAAAGGACAAATAAGCAAACCTCAGGGGGGAGAGAAACTGAGAGGAGGAAAATAGACAAGAAAGGGAAGGAACTAAGAGGAAAGGGGGAGAGAAACTGAGAAGAGGAAAATAGACAAGAAAGGGAAGGAACTAAGAGGAAAGGGCTGGAATCCAACAACTGTTGATTTTCCAACCGTCTTCTCTATTAAGATTAGTAGGACTCTTCTCAATTTCAATGGCTTCCCTAAATTTACCATGATGAAATTGACAAATCTTACCAATGACCTTAGCATATTCAATGCATATCTGATGCTTGGTTCTTCCCTAAATTTACGGTGATGAAATTGAGAAATCTTAGCAATGACCTTAGCATCTTCAATGCATATATGATGCTTGGTTTTCTCAGCATGCTCTGCTAAGGGCGAAGAGCAGTCCTTCCATGCTTAATATGACATCGTGTTCTTAATCCTTTATTAATAGAATGACCTATTTCACCAATAATATACATTATCAATATTCTTATAGTGAAATCTTTATGTGTTTATTATTTAATTAAAAAAATGGAAAATAATAATTTTTACTTTTATATAGAAAATAAAATTTATAAACAAAATAATTTAAATCAAATAAATAAATAAGAATTAAAATATAAATAATTTATCTTAATTTTAAAATTATTTAAATTAATCTATTATATTATAAGTCTTTATCTTAATCTTTCCTACAGACTCACTTTGTTATCCCATTATGGCAAGGTTTCACAATGGTGATTATGGAGGGTGATTCTCAATTAAGCATCTCAAAAGTGAAAAAAGTATGATTAGTAGAGCTTCTCCAGAAAAAGTGCCGCCCCTCTTTCTTCTGGAGAATAGGCAATAAGATAGAAGACTTTCTAGCTACCTCAAGATGCAATGACCTTCACTTTCATCTTTTAGTGCACGAGAATTGTCCATTATGGGAGCAATGGAGAAAATGTGATGATAAACAAATTAATAAATCCCACTAAGAGTGGAAACATGAAGGACTATCTAGCATTGAGGAGCACTCTGCAATAAACCAAATCCTATACCTCTGCATAATGAAGTCTTGTTCAATAGATCTATCGCATAATGAATCACTGAAAAGAACGGTAGAAATGAAATGAGAAGGAAGAGAATGAAAATAACGGTAGAAATGAAATGAGAAGGAAGAGAATGAAAATGCTCGCCATTGGTATGGCTATGCTATGCGAGAGAGGTAGTATCACATGCCATGAAGCAACTGTTATCTGAGGAGTTGAAGAAAAATACCATGAACCAACTGTTATCCGAGGAGCTAGGAAGAATACCATCAGTATCACATATTATAATAATAGAGCAGCCAATCCAGTTAACTAATACCTTTAACTTAATTGCACTAGTATCACATATTATAATAGAGCAGCCAATCCAGTTAACTAATACCTTTAACTTAATTGCACTTAGATCACCGACAACCCGCACTACCTTTAACGTAATTGCACTTAGATCACCGACAACCCGCATGAAGTAATCTGATCTAAGAGAGTAGGACAAGTTGTAGGCTCAGGTATAGTGGTCGCGGTCAATTGAATCAATGTCACTCCAATACTAAATTCTATTCATGCATTTCAAGTCACTCTAATAATATATTTTATTTATGCATTTCAATTTTAAATGCTTAATAATCACAAATATGAAAACTATCAATAATGCTAATTAGATATTAAAATTAGTCTACCCATCACATGACTCACTACTTAATAATGTCAATTAGACATTAAAATTATCTAATATATTAAGTCTCACTACTCAACATAGACCTTCTTGGGAGATCCAACTCACCCTTTAGCCAACCCACTATTCTGTACATTTTAGTTTTCTTAAGTTATAGGAAATGTAACCGTTACGGAAAATCAACTATTTTGCCCAATAATCACAAATATAAAATATATCAATAACACTAATTAGACAAACTAATTTATGCATCACATGACTCACTACTTAATAATGTCAATTAGACATAAAAATTAACTAATATATCGAGTCTCACTACTTAACGTGGACTTTCTTGGGAGATCCAACTCATCCTTTAGACAACCTACTATTTTATACATTTTAATTTTCCTAATTTATAGGAAATGCAACCACTTGTGGAAAACCAACTAATTATCATGGTTTTGATGATGATGATGATGATGATGTTTGTCCATTAACCCCTATATGATCTCTCAAACCTTAAGAAAGTAAGGTTAAATAGAATTAGTTTATATTTTATTTTATACTGAATTTTTTATAAATATTTATGCATTAAAAGTAATGTTAAATAGAATTAGTTAATATTTTATTCTTATATTGATTTTTATAAATATTATGCATAAAAAGTAAAGTAAATAGAATTAGTAATATTTTATTTATAATGGATTTTCCTTATAAATGTTTATGTATAATTATATTTAATTAATTAAATATACATATTAATCTTTTATTGTGAATATTTATTTATTTAATATTTAATTTATATAATATTGAATTAAAAGAGGAAAAAGAAATTCCAATTTTAATATTAAATCCGAGGAGTTGAAGAAGAATACCATCAGTATCACATATTGTAATAATAGAGTAACCAATCCAGTTAACTAATAACTTTAACTCAATTGCACCTGACGACAACACATAGGAAGTATTCCGATCTAGGAGAGGAGGACAAGTTGTAGGCTCGAGGTATAGTGGTGACGGTTCATTGAATCAATGCCATTCCAATAGCAGATTTAATTGATGCATTTCAAGTCACTCTAATAATAGATTTTATTCATGCATTTCAATTTTAAATGCTTAATAATCACAAATATGAAAAGTATCAATAATCCTAATTAGACAATAAAATTAATCTACGCATCACATGACTTACTGCTTAATAATGTCAATTAGACATTAAAATTACCTAATATATCAAGTTTAATTGGTGATTGAAATGATTTGAAATTAAACTAAGAGATCAAAGGTTCAATCTCTTGGAAGTAATCAGGTCTAAAAGAGGAGGAGAAGGTATAGTGGTAGCTGCCAATTGAATCAATGTCACTCTATAATATATTTTATTCATATATTTCAATTTTAAAAGCATAACAATCACAAATATGAAAAATATAAATAACACTAATTGGACATTAAAATTAATCTATGCATCACATGACTCTATTACCTAATATATCAAGTGTCACTACTCAACCTAGACCTTCTTGGGAGATACAACTCAGCGTCTAGACAACCCACTATTCCGTACAGTTTAATTTTCCTAGTTTATAGGAAATGCAACCATTTATTGAAAAACAACTAATTTGCTTAATAATAAGAAATATAAAATATATCAATAACACTACTAGACATTAAAATCAATTTATGCATCACATGGCTCACATGACATAGAAATGACCTAATATATCAAGTATCACAACTTAACCTAGACTTTTTGGGAGATCCAACTCATCCTCTAAACAACCCAGTGTAATATTATAATATTGAATATAAATGGAAAAAATATGAATTTCTAAATTTTATATTAAATAATAAAATTTATAAACAATAATAAATATTTAATAAAATTAAAATAAAAATAAAAATTTTAAAATCTGAATTTATTATATCTTAATTTAAAATTATTATTTAAATTATAATCTTAAATTTACTATTTATAACCCTTTATTTTAATCTTTTCTAGAGACTCACTTTGTTATCCCATCATGGCAAGGTTTCACTATGATTGATTGTGGAGGGTGAGTTAACTAATACCTTTAACTCAATTGCACCTCATCACCGACAACCCGCAGGTCCCCTCTTCTCTTCATATGTGCCTTCCAATTTAGTGTTTGACTTCTTATGTTTGGTATTATATATGAATTATTCATTCATATGAAAAGTACGAAAATTTCATCAAGTTTATTTGATACCTTACGGGGTTTAATCGACGTATTAAAATTTATTAAGTAATTCGGATAGTTATAAAAAAAAATACTTCATTTTATGTATTTTAGTTCAGTGTATAATTTTCAAATTTAACAATTATAATTATATTATAATTAAATTATTATTATTTATGTTGTTGAGGAAATGCAATAAAATTTATTATAATATATATATGTTTTAAAGAAATGAATTAATTGAATTGGCAATTAATTAGTTATTATTTTTTATTTATTTTTTTATAATATTTAAATAATTATTTTTATAATATAAAAAATAATACTCTAAATTATTGTGATATCTTTAGACCATGTAAATATTTGTTATTGCAGATAAACAAAATTATTTTAAGTTATAAAAGAATTTTTTTTAATTATTTATGAAAAAGTAAAATAGTAGTTATTCGTAAATATTATTTTACATGCTAAAGTAGTTAGGATTGACACTTACCTGTCCTTAATTAATTTCTTGAGGATTTATTCAAGAAAGATCAAGAGGATAGGGGTATCTAAGATCAGGGAGAATTGTAAGTAAGAAGGAAAATCTGTGTTGAAATGTCACGTAGTTTTATGTGGCTGCGTCTGGTTTGGACTAGAGAGTTGTGAGATCGTGAGTTCTCATATAAAAGAAAGAAGGTTCCTATAGCTCGAGGGGAGACTAAGGATTTATCCAAGAAAGATCAAGAGGATAGGGGTATCTGAGATCAGGGAGAATTGTGAGCAATAAGGTAAATATGTGCTGAAATGTCAGGCAATTTTAAGTGACTACGTCTGGTTTGAACCAGAGAGCTGCGAGACCGTGAGTTCTCATATAAAAGGAAAAAGGTTCATGTATTCAAGAACAGTTCGAGGGGAGACTAACTGGCATAGTAGTCTCAAGGTTGGGCCAGAGAGCTGTGAGACCGTGAGTTCTCATATAAAAGGAAAAAGGTTCATGTATTCAAGAACAGTTCGAGGGGAGACTAACTGGCATAGTAGTCTCAAGGTTGGGAGGCAAACAAACGAGAAGCAAGGTCTAGTTGCAGACCGAAACTGGAAACATTTGGGAGACAATGGTCCAGATAAGTGAAAATTCCTCGTGTTAAATAGTTAGACATTTATTCTATAATTTGATATAAATCTATGCATGATAATTACTATTAGAAAATAGAAATGGACTGGTTAATCTGAGGTATTTGCATAAATAGTCCATAAGTAGATATTTCATACATCTAGACAAGAGATAGAATACTAAGTAAACCATAACTAGAAACTGACAAAGATTTGTTAAGAAATTATCTTGGCAATAAAAAAAATATTTAACACAACCTAAATATTTATGCACTAACCAAAATGCCAAATATTTAATTAAAAGGCAAACCCCTAGTACTCAGGTATCAATCAAACCTTGAATACTAGGGATAGAATGAACACTTGAATTCAAATAGACAGTAAAGAAAAATACTCATATTAAGTTCGAGAAAAAAAGTATTAGGAATAATGACCTATCAATATAAACTGAGTAAGCGACTCAGAGAACTTCAGTAGAAGAATAATTTATACAAGAATTTAAAATAATTACGACAGTAAACCCACGAGGATTCATCCTCTGTAATTCAAAACCCTAACCTCTGGAAACAAGGCATACAACAGTACTAATGCTACTTCAAATACGCAGGCTAATTAGAAAATTATAGCATCAATTCGACAAGTAGAATAAAATTTAAACATGACAAAACCCACGCAGAGAGACTGTTGGAAGCATTACCATTTCCAGAATATAAACAAGCATAAACAAGTAAAAAACAAATGAAGAATTGAAAATTATTCATAACAACATCAACACTGTCCAAACTAACTTTGAGAAAGGAAGTTAACCGAGTCAGGCCAGGGTTTGAATTCACCCAACCCTCGACATTATATACAATTACATATCGCCCTGCTTACAGGTCAGTGTTAACAAAAATAAATATAGTTGCTCAAAAAAACTGATAAAACAATAGATGGCCCCGTAAAACCTTTACAAATGTACCAAATGTATATCACCTTCCAATGGCCAACAAATTTTAAGATAAAATTACTAATAAATGCAATCACAACAAACATTTCACAACTTCGAACTCCTTATAGAGCCGAAACCCCAACTGAGATAAACCGAACAGTAAATCATTAGGTGAGCACAAATACTCGTTAGCGGATGAGACTGTCATTACCACGTTTGGAAGGAAGGATGAGCGAGGGTTTCCTCCAGCTTTTTGCCCAACACTTCATCACTGAAAGAACCCTTCACCCCAACTGGGAGGAGAACCAAAGGTTAAAGCTGGTACAACCATAACAACAACATAATAAAAGATTGAAAATGAACCATAGTAGATAAACTACTCAGAACAACACCTGGTTTAAAACGACTATAGAACCTACTCGCTGCAGAAGACTGAGCCATGAAACCCAAAACACCTGATAATAAAGCCGCAGAGTTTAAAACTTAAAGCGGCCACGGTGACCAATTTCGGAACAACAGCTTCCAGCAACAAGAAAGTGAACAGAAATACTTGAACAAGAAGGAAAACTTCCACAGAGTATGCCAAAGCCACTACCAGAAGAGGGAAAAATAAAAGGGTAACCACACTACATCGGAGACATAGAACCCAAAGGTTCTCTTCCACCATTCGATCCAAATGACAGCCAGAGACCGTTGATATGGAGTCAATCTAGAAGTCATCGACGGAGCGTTACAACGTTAAAGACTCCAACAAGGTGCCACCTCCACCTAGGTCGAGTAACATTCAGTGAGTTAATGTGGAGTGGGAGGTCAAGTGGCGAAGAATTAATTGCAGCTCAGTAACCAGACAGTCATCAAGGACTGAGTTAAATACAAAGGATTATGTATAATAGATCAAAATTCGAGAATGACAAGTGGCCTGTGGGCTCGACAAAAATATCTAAGTGTGTAACCTTAATACCTTAAGTCACGGGTTGTGTATATCATCATATGTATGGTTGTACGTGATTTATGACAGAGGTCAAATTTTATATTAAGTCTGTGTATAATAAATGATTGCGTCATATGGTAGTTAAATAATTTTTTTTATTATGTATAAAGTAACTTGTGGATGTGTGACATGTGGTATCAGAGTGCTTAGGTTGCAAAACTGAGACCTCTGAAATATAATTGAATAGCAACATTGGTGATGTGCACAGAGGAAGCCAGGAAGCAGTTAGCATGACGAGGACTAAAAATCCACCACAGAGATCCATAATGAGAATAGGTCAAGCATCATTTCAAGAAGGCAATCCCGAAGTATGGGTGCAGTTGGGTGATGAGCCGCGAAATACCAATACAACCATCATGGAAACTGTACAAGAATTGAAGGATGAGATGGCTCAGATACAGGTAGATAATGAAAGACTGATGCAGAAGTAGAAAATATTATGAAGAGTCTATCAAATAGTCAGAATCATCAACCACTAATTCCTAGCCTAAAGCACGAAAATATGACTGGAGAGCGAGAATTTCGAACCGAGAATGTGGAAACAGAAAGTAGTGAAGAGAATCATGAAGAACAATTAGATAATGTGTCGGGGCACAAGACACAAAAAAGACAGAAAATGGAACTTCAAGGGGAGTTTGGAAAAATAAAGTCTCCCCTCTTTGATGGTGAACAAGAAGAGGCAGCAGAAGCCTGGCTCATCAATATGAACAAGTATTTTCAACTATATGAATATGACCATAATCTAAAGGCTCGCCTGACCATCTTCCATCTACAAGGGAAAGCCACCATATGGTGGAAGGAAGACAAAACAGTTCGCGTAGTAAATGAACAAAGCATAACCTAGGAAAAATTCCAAAGGTATTTTAAAGAAAAATATCTAACTGAAATATTTTATGTTGAAAAGGCAAAAGAGTTTCACGATCTCTGACTAGGCCAATTATCCATGGATGAGTTCATACAAAATTCCCATCATTACTTCGGTATGTCCCTTACATATGCGAAGAAAAGGCAAAAGTGTAGTGGTTTATCAGCAGTCTCCTATTGCTCATGAAAGAACGACTGGAGTTTGATAACCCAAAGACCATGGACGAAGTTATACAAAAAGCGCAGATACGCTACCCGCAAAACAAACAAAAGGGATATGTGGGGAAGAGATGGGTCGACAAAAAGGGAATCAAATTTACTTCTAGCCACAAGGGAAATAAGGGCACAGTCAACAAAGGATTTTTTAGAGACCAAAATAACCAGAATATGAATAGGAATCATCCCAGATTAATTTACTAGGTGAAGCTAAGGTGAATGAACAATTAGGCAGAACGGAAGTAGAAGTAACCAATAGACCACCTGTACAGTGTTGGGGATGTGAAGGCCCACATTATGTCAAAAACTGCCCACACCACAAAGGCGTTGATCAGATTTAACAGATTCAAGAAGCATCTTCTATGGGAGAAGTGGCAAGAAGCATCCCTAAAATTAATGTAGCCCTTGAAGACCACTAGGTAGAATTTCAACCAACCATGGTTGAATTCGAAGGTAAGGTTTTTGATCAAACCATATCCATTTTAATTGATCCTGGAGCTACTTTGAGTTACATTAGCCCCAAGATAGAGGAACAATTTTGTTTTTAGGTTGTTAAGTTTACAAATCCTTGGTTATTACAACTAGCCACATGAGCAAAAAGAAGGGTGTTGGCCAAAGTTAGTAATTGTCCCCTAATATTAGCTTGTCAGTCTATCATGGCAGATCTGAATGTGCTACCCCTGGTGTTATCACTCTAAAATTTCCCTAGGATTGTCATGAAAGAAATAATAGAGGTAACCACAAACCTACTGTTGAGATTAGGATGTAGCCTTCCTAATGCTCAGAGAGGGCTCTCTCTTTATGATTTAACTTTGCTGAGTTAATTGATTTTAGGCTAGTTATTTAAGATTGATTGTGTTTTGATTTGATTTGGTGGTGGAATCACTGATTCAGATGGATAGACAAGTGTCCTTTTACCATTGGGCCATGGAGTCCAAATGTTAAGAAAACAGGACTGAATCAAGTTCTAAAGATAATGTTCATAGGGTAAGGTAGCTGAGTAAATTCAGATCTTTTAGGTTGGATGGTGAAGTTGTTTTTCAATTGGGGTCAAGGAGCAGTTAAGGATTCCTCAAACCGGATAATGAGGGAAATGAAAGAGGTTAATCGAAACTAGGGAGAAGTGAATAATTCCCTACTCTAGATGTCAGAAGAAAACATAAAAATGAATAATTGTTCAAGACAGAGTGTACTTAAACAAATTCTATAGTAACATTCCAGTTATTTCATTGAATTTGGAAAACATGTATGTATGTGAAATACTTAAGAAAATAAGAACTTGACAAATGAAACATACTTCACTGAAGTGGCCCAACACATGAATCCTGTAATGCAATGCCTTTATTACTCGGTCCAGTCTGCTGACTTGAAAATGTTTACAATAAACCCTCAGGTTTTCAGATCAATATAACTATAGAAATGTTTAGTAATCCACACCTAATACTTCAAAAGCAAAAATATTTATACAAAATTTACAAACTGTTTACAATAAATGCTACCTCTAACAGACTGGACATTTTTAGACTATAGATGAACTAAAAAGATCTAATTGCTGCAGATTAATAGTTCTGGTGGAATGTGTTGTGCAAATGTTGTTGCTGTGGAAGTGGGAGCAAGTAGGATGTGGACCCAAATTTGTGGTTGTGCTGGAAGATGAACTAGCAAATGCAGATGTATCTTTCTTTTTCTTAGTAATTCACTCAACTGCTTGTTGATCCTATGATTGCCCTGCTGTCTTATCATCCATTAGTGTCACAAAATATTTTGGAAATATAAATAATATATATATTTGAATAATACTTCCAAAATATTTTAAATTAAATTTATAATTAAATTTCTACAAAACAACCATGTGTTGTTTCCAATCCGTGGTTTTGTTTTCTCTTTCCATGAATTCACAAAACCATGTGTAATTTTGTTCCTATTACTCCTTCCTCTGTAAATTCATTTTATCTCTATGTAAATTCCTTTTACCTTGGTAGAATACCTAGATGGTTTTCCAAAACCATGTGTTGATTTGTATGGTTGGAAAAGTATTCTCACTTTACTCTTTTACTTTTACCTACAACATGATTTTACACCTGTAAATTGATTTCACCATGCCTGTAAATTAATTTCACCATCACTGTAAATTAATTTGACCTTAATCTGTAAATTGATTTCACCTTAATCTTCTATGGTGAAATGCATTTACATGAATGCTATCTTCGCTCTCCTGTATATTAATTTCATGTGAAATTTCCCCTTTTATTTTCTCTGATAAATTCATGGCATCCGTGAATTTTATTTTATTTCATGTGTCGTTGTAAAACCATTTTAACTTTGAATCTCATTCCACAACCTTAGTCTCATATTGCCTGTAGCTATGTAATTTTACCTCAAGTATGGTTTCACCCGTAGCTCTGAAATATTATTGCATTCTCATATCTCTGTATTTGACTTAAACTTTATCCACCACATATTCTGTAACATTTATAAGATACAAAACCAAAACATCTAATGGTTTATCGCACTGCTTTAAAGTGGTAGGTGGTATTTTTTAGAGGACGTGATATAATGTGGGGCTACCATGTGGCAAAAAGGTGGGCAGGGAAAACAACTAATCTCGCATGCTTTTGGGATGTTAAGTGTTGGATGAGCTGAGCACACGATATGGAATTTTAACCGTTCATTTATTTTTATGAATCTCGAGGAAAATAAAAATGAAGGGGGTTTAATTCTTAGTGTGGGGTGGGCCATTGGTTGAATAGGTAGCATAGGCTTTCGGGGAGAAATTAATATAAAGTCCAAAACTTTATATTAATAGGGTTTGGTGAAGTAAGGAAGAGTGTAAAAAAAACAGGATTATATATATATATATATCTATAATATATATTTTTTTTACTTTATGGGATTTATCTTTGTTTAACCATTACTGCCTCTGTGTAAATGATTTCTTCTTGCTTTGTGATAATTGTTTTTTCCTTTTGAATAAAACCTTTGAATACATTTCCTTGGGAATCTTGGAGTAAACAAGTTTTGGAACTAGTATCAAAACTGTTTGTCCAAGCTCCCATTCTGCTAATCACCTACAAAATAAAACAATCATTAATAAAGCATAGGTTTGCGGGGAAGGAAATTAATGGCTTTATTGAACTGAGATGTCTCTGGGTAGAGTCCGGACTGTGAATGGCTCAATTCTATTTGGAAAAGGCTTTTCATTTATTCATTTTAAACAGAGGTAAGGTAATGGCAGAATTTCATATTGTAAAAACTCTGTGATTTTTTACATTGTGCAGGTGCGGTTAGATGTTTTACCACATAACAATGGATGATAGGGCTTTTGGGATACAAAATGAAGCAGTCGAAGGAGGCTTTCAGGCAGGAGGAGACAGTTGGAGGTCGGTCTTTTGAGGGGGCTGCTGTGGAACAAGAGGTGGTTTCGGCTGGGAAGAGAAGTTGAAGGAAGAGCGATATGGTGGATTATCGCATGGATCAAAAGTGGTAAACGATTTTTCGCTGAGGGATGTGATATGATGTCGGAGTGCCACGTGGTGAAAAAGGGGCTAATAGAACCACCCATATTGCGTGTTTTTTAAGTGTTAAACATCGGGTAGTGGAGAATGCGACATGGATTGTCGATTGTCAAATCTGAGCGGGGAGATCGAATGATGGATGGAATTTGGGCTCTTCGACAAATATTAGGTTTAAAAGAAGTGGAGTCGGGTAAATAAAATGGCGGAGTTAATTAAAGTGGGACCCGACATATTTCATTCATTTAAAACTATGCAAAAAGTGGGTTTTTGCATGTTTCAAGGAAAATGTATTTTTAACTAGAGAAAAGGGTTTTAGTAAGGGAAAATGAGTGAAGTAATGGTAAAAGCTTAAAATTAATGGGAAGGGATAATTTTACAAGGGAAAATGAGTTTGGAAGGAAGTTAGTGATATGAAATGAGCCAATTGATGCTCTCCATGCTTTGTGAAAACTGCTTCTGCCTACCCATCATTTACCGTAACAATTTTTCTTCCTTTATTGGGTGCATTTGAGCTTGTTGACCCTCTCATTTTTCTTTGATAAGAAAACTATCTAATTCTAATCTTATAATGTCCAATGGCCCAAATTAAACTGATGAGCACATTTATTCTCTACCTAACTAATGATCTATTAATATTGGATGGTTTAGTCAGATCTTTATTCACTATCTATGAACATGAAATTTAAAGCATGAATGAATCAGGATTAAACCATTTGATCATCATGGATTGTGGCATTTTGACAAGCTACACACAATCTTATTTACAAAAAGTAAACTAAGAGTAGTGGTATTTGAATGTGCACACTTTCATGATCTTTTTTTATCTCTTTTTGGTGGGGTTCATATTTAATATTCTTTTTTGTTCTTTGTTTCTTTTTGTCCTTTGATTTTTCTTTTAGGACATACGCTCTTTTCATTTATTAAATATGGGAAAACATTTGCAGAAAGAAAAGGTATGTACAATATTATAAGATATACATGGTCAATTCAAAATTATGAACCCTATTATTATAGGAACCTAACAGTGGCTCCAATTGAGGATGACATATCCTTGTGAGATGTCAAGAACACCGTCAACTAGTGGCCTGATCCATTGGGCTGATCCCAAGCTTGTACATGCTTCGTTATATACTCTCTATGATGAAATATTGAACTGAAATCACAACCATTTCTGCAAACTGAAATCTGATCTGAAATCTAATTAGCTATCCAACTACTGGTTAGGTAAAATGAAACGACTGATGCAACCATTCAAGCATTATATACTTTGATGTATTTTGTTGCATGTGCTTGTTTGTAATCAAAACTGAGATTTTAAAACCCAATATAACATTGTCAACAAATGAGAAGATAAGGAAATACTTGATTTCCTTTGTTGACTCTAGAAACTATACAAAAGGATCTTCCAAGGTATATACACTAAGTTTCAACTTATTTAAGCAACTGTACATCTGTTCTGGATGGTCTCCATGCCATGAAATTGAAATTTCATTTTCATCTTTATCACCTCGCAGATTTTTAGATAAACTTTGTGATGATATTTCTACTAATTGAAATGTTTGACTGATGAAACCTTTATCATCTTGATCTCGAATCTCATAGTTAGTTAATGGAAAAAAAAATTGATTGCATTCATTATCCAACACATCAGCTATTGGATCATAAAAGATTTGGAAGGATTGTTGCAACCTATTGTTCATAGGTTTGAATGGAACTTCACAGATTTCTACAAGCTACTCATCCTTTTCTTTAGAGATTTTATACCACATTTCCTTTAAAAATTGAAATGATTCAAAACATACTGGTATATAACTTTCCTGTGTCATCTGATAAGGTGTTTCAATGAAATTTGATAACTGTAATTGTGAAACTGAAGAATCCTGATTAAGATTTTCATTGTCTTCTTTGTTGTCAATATCAATACCTAAAGGCTGTTGATTTTTTATTGCTGTAAAGTTTTCTGTAATGAACTAAAATGAAGCAAAACAAAGAGGCAAAGAACCTTCACTTATTTCCAAATTTTCTGCACTTCCTTCCTCATTCTCATATTTGATATATATAGGCTCATCACTATATTTAATTTGCTGAAACTGAATTTCCTCATCTCCAAACTAGTTTTCGATCGCTCTGTAAAGCTAGCTGGAGTTCGAAGAACATAATTATCATCATATTGATCATACTTAGGAAAATCATTAATAGAAGGAATGTCATCAAACATACACATTAAATCAGTAGATTCCTCTTCCACATATTGATTTGTAAATTGATTTTTTGATCTATGGTAGTTGGAATTAGCAAGAATTTGTTCATGGCTATCAACCTCTTCTTTTGTGAAATATATGTGTCACGGCGATTTTGAACAAAAATTTTATCTTTCATGTTGATCTTCTATATCCTTTCCTCTATATTTCTTACCAAAATGTTGAATTTTACCTCTGCAATGTTGTTCTTCTCTGCTTCTACTTTCAACTTCTCTTCTAATCTGCAAATTAACTTCTACATCTAGTGCAATGTTCTGCATCTGTTCAAGAGTTGTCAGGTTTCTTTCTCTTAGCTGAAATTCTATTTCTAGATCAAATGCTTTTGGATAATGCAAGAGAGCTGAATGAGGAGGAGGCCTTATATTTGATGGCATTGAATAATAGATTTGATTAAATCTGTTAGAAAATTGTTGTATTGTTTCATTTGGCTATCTTTTCAACTAATTATATTCTTTATAATCACAAAAAGATTGACTTTGATTATCCATCTATCAAGGAAAATTTTGACAAACTGTTGGAAATTTGAGATGCTTGTAATAGGTAGATTCTTGAACCAACTCTTTACTCTAATTTGCAAAGAAAGAGCAAAAATTCTGATTCTAACATCATCGTCATCAATCTCAAATAGGTCCAAATAATTCTCAAAGCCTTGAATATGTTTTTGGGCAGTGATACCATTATCTCCATCAAAATTGGGGAGATATTTGTAATAGTTATTAGGGAAATCATGGAGTATAGGAGGTAACATGAGGGGCTTATATCTATCAGGAACTTTACAAGGTACAGGAATATGTACATGGATTGCAAGATTAGTATTGATTGTTTGGGGCTTCTCAATCGGAAAATGATCATCATAAGATTCAGAAGAAATTTGCTCAAATGGATAAGGAGAATATATATTTACAATCTTCAAAGGAAAATAATAAAGAATTATTCTAAGATCTTCTCTAAAATACAATATACATTGAAAAACCTTCTTGATGAGAAAGAACATAATGTCTTGGATTGTAATCCAAGTTAAAAGCCCGATCTTTCCATATTGTTCTTTCAGGTTCATTCCTCCAGTGGAGTCTTGATTGTGAAATTGATTTGGAGTTGGAGTCACCGGGTGGACAGTTTTAACCTTTGTGTGTCTGATCACTGTCCACCATCATAGATTTGATCTGATCTTTGTATAATTTTTTTGAAGGAAATGTTACCCAGTATGGTCGCCACTATGTTATCACTCTAAAATTTCCCTAGGATTGTAATGAAAGAAATAATAGAAGTAACCACAAACCTACTTTTGAGAACAGGATCTAGCCTTCCTAATGCTCAGAGAAGGCTCTCTCTTTATGATTTAACTTTGTTGAGTTAATTGATTTTAGGATAGTTATTTAAGCTTGATTGGGTTTTGATTTGATTTGGTAGTGGAATCACTGATTCAAATGGACAGATAAGTATCCTTTTACCATTGGGCCATGGAGTCCAAATGTCAAGAAAACAGGACTGGATCAAGTTCTAAATATAGTGTTAAAAGGGCAAGGTAGCTAAGTAAATCTAGATCTTTTAGGTTGAATGTTGAATTGGTTTTTCAATCAGGGTCAAGGAGAAATTAAGGATTCCTCAAACCGGATAATGAGGGAAATGAAAGAGGTCAATCGAAACAAGGGAGAAACGAAGAATTCCCTACTCTGGATATTAGAAGAAAACATAAAAATGAATAATTGTTCAAGATAGAGTGTACTTAAACAAATTTTGTAGTAGAATTCCAGTTATTTCATTCAATTTGGAAAACATGTATGTATGTAAAATACTTAAGCAAATAAAAATTTGATAAATGATAGATACTTCACTGAAGTGGCCCAACACATGAATCCTGTAATGCAATGCCTGTGGCCCAACACATGAATCTTGTAATGCAATGCCTTTATTACTGAGCTGAGTCCAGTCTGCTGACTTGAAAATGTTTACAATAAACCATCAGATTTTCAGATCAATATAACTATAGAAATGTTCAGTAATCCACACCTAATACTTCAAAAGCAGAAGTATTTATACGAAATTTACAAACTGTTTACAATAAATGTTGTCTCTAACAGATAGGACATTTTTAGACTATAGATGAACTAAAAATCTCTAACTGTTGCAGATTAATAGTTCTGGTGGAATTTTTTGTGCAAATGTTGTTGTTGTGGAAGTGGGAGCAAGCAGATGAACTAGCAGATATAGATGTATCTCTCTTTTTTTTAGTAATGAACTAGCAGATGCAGATGTATCTCTCTTTTTTTTAGTAATTCACTCAACTGGTTGTTGATCCTTTGACTTGATAATCTGTGACTTTCCTTACTGATGGCTGATCCTGTGACTGCCATGTTGTTTTATCATCCATTAGTGTCACAAAATATTTTGGAAAATATATAATAATATATATATATTTGAATAATATTTCCAAAATATTTTAAATGAAATTTATAATTAGATTTCTACAAAACCTTGTGTTGTTTCTAATATGTGGTTTTGTTTTATCTTTCCAAGAATTCACAAAACCATGTGTAGTTTTGTTTCTATTACTCCTTCATCTGTAAATTCATTTTATCTGTATGTAAATTCCTTTTACCTTTGTAGAATACCTACATGGTTTTGCAAAACCATGTGTTGATTTGTATGGTTGGAAGAGTATTCTCATTTTACTCTTTTACTTTTACCTGCAACATGATTTTACACCTGTAAATTGATTTCACCATGCTTGTAAATTGATTTCACCATCCCTATAAATTAATTTCACCTTAATCTGTAAATTGATTTCACCTTAATCACCATGTCTAGTTTTGTTTCTATTACTCCTTCCTATGTAAATTCATTTTATCTGTATGTAAATTCCTTTTACTTTTGTAGAATACCTGGATGGTTTTGCAAAACCATGTGTTGATTTGTATGGTTGGAAGAGTATTCTCATTTTACTCTTTTACTTTTACGTGCAACATTTACACCTGTAAATTGATTTCACCATGCTTGTAAATTGATTTCACCATGCTTGTAAATTAATTTCACCTTAATCTGTAAATTGATTTCACCTTAATTTGTAAATTGATTTCACCTTAATCTTCTATTGTGAAATGCATTTACATGAATCTTATCTTTGCTCTCCTATACATTAATTTCATGTGAAATTTTCCCTTTTACCTTTGAATCTCATTCCACAACCTAGTCTCATATTGCCTATAGCTATGTAATTTTACCTCAAGTATGGTTTCACCCATAGCTTCAAATATTACTGCATCACATTTCTCATATTTCACTTGAACTTAATCCACCCTATATATTCCCATAGCTCTTAAATATTACTGCATTCACAATTCTCTATATTTCACTTGAACTTAATCCACCCTATATATTCCCGTAACAATTATAAGATTCAAAACCAAAATAGCTAATGGTTTATCGCACCACTTTAAAGTGGTAGGTGGTATTTTTTTTTAGAGGATGCGATATAATGTGGGGCTGCCATGTAGCAAAAAGGTGGGTGGGGAAACAACTAATCTGGCATGATTTTGTGATGTTAAGTGTGGGGCTGCCATGTAGCAAAAAGGTGGGTGGGGAAACAACTAATCTCGTGTGATTTTGTGATGTTAAGTGTTGGATGAGCTGAGTGCGTGATATGGAATTTTAATTGTTCATTTATTTTTACGAATCTTGAGGCAAATAAAAATGAAGGGCGTTTAATTTTTAGTCGGGGGTGGGCCATTGGTTGACTTTGCAGGGGGAAGAGGTAGTATAGACTCGCGGGGAGAAATTATTTTAAAGTCCAAAAATTTATATTAATAGGGTTTGGTGAAGTAAGGGGTAAAAAGAGAGATTATAGATATATATATGTTTTTCTCTTTTACTTTATGGGATTTATCTCTGTTTTAACAATTACTACCTCTCTGTAAATTATTTCTTCTTGCTTTGTGATAATTGTCTTTTCCTTCTCAATAAAGCCTTTGAATACATTTCCTTGCGAATGTTGGAGTAAACAAGTTTCGGAAATTGTATCAAAATTGTTTGTCCAAGCTCCTGTTCTGCTAATCACCTACAAAATAAAACAATCATTAATAAAGCATAGGTCTGCGGGGAAGGAAATTAATGGCTTTATTGAACTAAGATGTCTATGGACGAAGTCCGAACTATGGATGACTCAATTCTGTTTGGAAAAGGCTTTTCATTTATTCATTTTAAATAGAGGTAAGGGAATGGTGGAATTTCATATTGTAAAAACTCAGTGATTTTTCACATTGTGTAGGTGCGATTAGATGGTTTACCACACATCAATGGATGATAGGGCTTCTGGGGATACACAGTGAAGCAGTTGGAGGAGGCTTTCAGGCAGGAGGAGACAGTGGGAGGTCAGTATTCTGAGGGGGATTTCGTGGAGCGGGAGGTGGTTTTGGCTAGGAAGAGAAGTTGAAGGAAGAGCAGTATGGTGGATTATCACATGGATCAAAAGTGGTAAACAGTTTTTGGTTGAGGGATGCGATATGATGTGGGAGTGTCACGTGGTGAAAAAGGGGGCTAATAAAACTGCCCATATCGTGTGCTTTTTAAGTGTTAAACATCGGGCAGTGGAGAATGCGATATGGATTGTTGATCGTCAGATCTGAGCGGGGAGATTGGACGGTAGATGGAAACTTAGGCTCTTCGATAGGTAGTAGGTTTAAAAGAAGTGGAGTCGGGTAAATAAAATGGCGGAGTTAATTAAAGTGGGATCTGGCATATTAGTCATTCAAAACTATGTAAAATGTGGGTTTTTGCATGTTTCTAATGAAAAGGTAATTAGTAGAGGGTAATACACTTTTCTAAAGGAAAATGCATTTTTAACTAGAATTAAGGGTTTTAGTAAGGGAAAATGAGTGAAGTAATGGGAAAAGCTTAAAATTAATGGGAAGGGATAATTTTACAACAGAAAATGTGTTTGGAAGGCAGTTAGTGATATGAAATGAGCCAATTGATGCTCTCCATGCTTTGTGAAAACTGCTTCTGCCTACCCATCATTTACCCTAACATTTTTCTTCATTTATTAGGTGCATTTGAGCTTGCTGATCCTCTTATTTTTCTTTGATAAGCAAACTATCTAATTATAATCTTATAACATCCAATGGCCCGGATTAAACTGATGAGCACATTTATTCTCTACCTAACTAATGGTCTGCTAAGATTAGATGGTTTAGCCATATCTTTATTCACTATCTATCAACATGAAATTTAAAGCATGAATGAATCAAGATTAAACTATTTGATCATCATGGATTATGGCATCTTGACAAGCTGTACACAATCTTATTTGCAAAGAGTAAACTAAGAGTTGTGGAATTTGAATGTGCACATTTTCATGATCTTTTTTTATCTCTTTTTGGTGGGGTTCATATTTAATATTCTTTTTTGATATTTGTTTCCTTTTGTCATTCTATTTTTCTTTTAGGACATACCCTCTTTTCATTTTTTAAACATGGGAAAACATTTGCAGAAAGCAAAGGTATGTACAATATTATAAGATATACATGGTCAATTCAAAATTATGAACCCTATTATTATAGGAACCTAACACCTGGGATCATACGACATCCTTATAGGTATGGACTGGTTGGAAAAACATTGGTCCCTCATTAACTATAAAACCAAAACCATCAATTACTTGAATGAGAGAGGAGAGAGACAAGAAATTCAAGGTTTTCAAAAACCTCTGCAATTAAGACCTGTAACAACCTCCCAATTAGCAAAATGCATTATAAATGGTTGCCAGGTTTATGCAATACATGTAGGGTATTATGATTCTAAGGATAAAATTGTTTCTTTAGAGAATATACTAGTGGTACAAAATTTTCTGGATGTATTTCCTGAGGAAATTCCGGGACTACAATGAAAAGGGATATAGATTTCACCATTGAGTTGATTCCAAGAGCTGCCCCAGTCTCCCGAGCCCCTTACTGTATGAGTATACCAGAGCTAACATAACTAAAAGTGCAGCTATAAGAACTAATTGATAAAAAGTATATCCGTCCCAGTGTGTCCCCTTGGGGAGCTCCGGTGCCCTTTGTTAAGAAGAAGGACAAAACCTTGCGAATGTGCATGAATTACCATCAGTTAAATAAGTTTACCATTAAGAACAAATACCACTTCCCCTGTATACATGAATTATTTGATCAAGTGAAGGGTGCAACCGTATTCTCAAAGATTGATCTTCGCTCGGGTTATCACCAGATTAGAATAAAAGAGGAAGATATAACAAAGACTACGTTCATGACTCGTTATGGGCATTATGAGTTCATAGTGCTGCCTTTTAGACTGACTAATGCTCAAATGACCTTCATGTGCCTCATGAACAATATATTTCGTCATTTTTTGGACAAGTTTGTGTTAATATTTATTGATGATATACTAATATACTCTCGAATCATAGAAGAACATAAGGAACACCTCCATATTATTTTGTAAGTAATAAGAGAACACCAGTTGTATGCTAAATACAGTA
Organism: Pinus taeda; assembly: GCA_000404065.3. Classification (NCBI taxonomy): domain Eukaryota; kingdom Viridiplantae; phylum Streptophyta; class Pinopsida; order Pinales; family Pinaceae; genus Pinus; species Pinus taeda. Next base: position 50,530 of record APFE031450633.1, read on the forward strand.
AGTGTGATTTCTTTAAAGAAAAATCCAATACTTGGGACATATCATCACCAAAGATGGAATCACAGTAGACCTAGAGAAAATAAGGACTATCATGGAGTGGCCGGTACCAAAGGATGTAGCTGACATAAAATCATTAATGGGTCTAGCCGAAGAATATAGATGATTCATGGAAGGGTTTTCTAGGGTGGCATATCCCTTTACCTCTTTGCAAAAGAAAGGAAAAGCCTTTAGGTGGACCCCTGATTTTCAAAGGAGTTTTGATAAGCTCAAACATTTTCTCACCACCGCACCCATCCTGAGCATTGCGCATCCCAATAAAGAATATGTGGTTTGTACGAATGCTAGCAAAGAAGGTGTAGGTGGCGTATTAATGCAAGAAGGAAAAGTTGTTTCCCATGAGTCAAGGAAGCTTAAAGAATATGAGAAAAATTATTTGGCTTACGACTTAGAGCTGACAACAGTCATCCATGCTTTAAAGATGTGGCGACACTACTTGATGGATAAGAAATTTATGTTAATGACTGATCATTATAGTCTAACAAACTACTTCAGACAACCCAGTTTGAATGCTAGGAAATCTCATTGGGCTGACTTCTTAAGTGAATTTGATTTCAAAATCAAATATTTGAAGGGAAAAGAGAATCGGGTTGTGGATGCCTTAAGTCGAAAGGTAAATTGTTTGTATGAGATTTCTTTTAGTGAATCACGAACTACTTTTTATGAGAAGATCCGAGAAACAACCATGCAAGATTTAGAATATAAACATTTATGGCAGCAAGCTAAAATGTTCAATAGCTATGAACAACAATTGGGTTATGAGGTAAATTCTGATGATTTGCTGATTTATAAAAAAAGGATTTATGTGCCTAACCAGAAAAACATTAAAAATCTAATTTTAGATGAATATCACAAGATTCCTTATGCAGGCCACCCCAAATACTAGAAAATGATTACTGCCCTTAGAAAGGAATTTTTCTAGCTTGGTATGAAGAAGGAGGTAGTAGAATATTTAGACCGTTGTTTGGAATGCCAACAAGTAAAGGCAGAGTACCACCACCCCAGCGGGATTGCTCCACCCAATGCTTATTCCTGAATGGAAATGGGAAACCATATCCATCGATTTCATTACTAGACTACCCAAGTCTAAAAGGAAAAATGACTCAATAATGGTGGTAGTGGACAAATTGAGCAAATGTGCTCGTTTCACACCAATACAGTCAACTTATAAAGCAATACAAATTGCTAATAGTTTTATGCAAAATAATTTTAAGTTGCATAGAGTACCCAAAATGATCATTTGCTACCGTAATGTGAAATTTACATCAACGTTCTGGAAAGCTCTATTTGAACGATTGGGCATGCAAATACACTTTAGCACTGCTTATCATCCTCAAATGGATGGGCAGACGGAGTGAGTAAACCAAGTAGTAGAAGACATGTTGCGGACTTATGCAATGCAACAACCATTTAAATGGGAGGACTGCCTACACTTGGTAGAGTTTGCTTATAACAATGGATGTCATACATCCTTACAGATGAGTCCCTTTGAAGTGCTATATGGGCGTAAGTGTAGGACACCCTTAAGTTGGAGTGGTCTAGAGGACAAATTGAGACTAGGGCCAGATATGTTAGAGGAAATGGAAGATATCGTTAAAAAGGTACAAGCCAATTTGAAAGTCGCTCAGGACCAACATAAGAGCTTTGTTGATAGGAAAAGAAGTTTCCAAGAATTCCAAGTGGGGGATCATGTTTAGGTCCGGGTACGAGCCAAGAAAAAAACCTTGCAATGGACCGGATGTGTTAAACTAACACCCCAATTCTGTGGTCCTTTCCAAATTTTTGCTCGAATCAGACCAGTGACTTACCAGCTTTCCTTACCTAACCATATTCGTGTGCACAATGTTTTTCATGTTTCTCTACTTAAGAAATACATTTATGATGCTAACCACATAATTAATTGGCAAGACATTCAGGTCGAACCGGAAGGCGAGTTCTTGGTCGAACTACTGGTTATACTCGATCGGAGAGAAGTAACGTTGCAGAAACGAGCTATCACCTAGGTTAAAATGCAATGACAGCACCATGGGCTGGAGGAGGCTACTTGGGAAGATGAGTAGGTTATGAAGGAGACCTTTTCGGATTTATTCTCAGAAGGAAAACATCAAGACGATGTTACATATTGGGGGGGGGAGATGTGATATCCCCAGACAATGTAAATATTTAAATTACTGCAGACAAACAAAACTGTTTATTATTTTAAGTTATAAAAGAACACTTTCTTGAATTATTTTATGAAAAAGTAAAATAGTAGTTACCTATAAATATTATTTTACATGCTAAAGTAGTTACGATTAATAGTTACCTATCCATAACTAATTTCTCGAGGATTTATTTAAGAAATATCAAGAGGATAGGGGTATCTAATATCAGGGAGAATTGTGAGCAAGAACGTAAATCTGTGTTGAAATGTCAGGTAGTTTTATGTGGATATGTATGGTTTGGACCAGATCTATGTGAGACTGTGAGTTCGCGTATAAAAGGAAGAAGGTTCCTATATTCAGGAACAACTCAGGGGGGGACTAACTGACATAGTAGTCTCAAGGTTGGGAGGCAAAGAAATGAGAAGCAAGGTCTAGTTGCAGATCGAAATTGGAAACATCTGGGAGACAGTGGTCCAGATAAGTGAAAATTCCTCGTGTTAAATAGTTAGACATTTATTCTATAATTTGATATAAATCTATTCATGATAATTACTATCAAAAAATAGAAATGGGTTGGTTAATCTGAAGTATTCTCATAAATAGTCCATAAGTAGATATTTCATGCATCTAGACAAGAGATAGAATACTCAGTACTCATTAAAAGGGCATAGCCAAATTCAGTAATACATAACTAGAAACTGACAGAGATTTGTTAAGAAATTATCATGGAAATAAAACAAAATATTTAACACAGCTTGAATATTTATACACTAACCAGAATGCCAAATCCTTAATTAAAACGAAAACCCTGAGTACTCGGGTATCAACCAAACCCTAAATACCAGGGAAAGAATGAATACCTGCATTCAAGAAGATAATAAAGAAAAATGTTCATATTAAGTTCAAGAAAATAAAGTATTAGGAACACTAACCTATCAATATAAACTGAGTAAGTGACTCAGAGAGCTTCAGTAGAAGAATAATTTATACAAGAATTTAAAAGAATTACGATAATAAACCCACGAGGATTCATCCTCTGTAATTCAAAACCCTAACCTCTAGAAATAGGGCATACAACAGTACTAATGCTACTTCGAATACGCAGGCTAAGTAGAAAATTATAGCATCATTTCTACAAGCAGAATAAACTTTAAACATGACAAAACCCATGCAGAGAGACTGCTAGAAGCATTATCATTTCCAGAATATAAACAAGGATAAACAAGTAAAAAGCAAATGAAGAACTGAAAATTATTCATAACAACATCAAGATTGTCCAAACTATGAGAAAGGAAGTTAATAGAGTCAGGCCAGGGTTTGAATTCACCCAACCCTCGACATTAAATACAATTACATATTGCCCTACTTACAACTCAACATTAAAAAAAATAAATATATTTGCTAAGAAAAACTAATTAAAAAACAGATGGCCGTGTAAAACCTTTACAAATGTACCAAATGTATATCGCCTTCCAATGGCCGACAATTTTTAAGATAAAATTATTGATAAATGCAATCACAACAAACATTTCACAACTTCGAACTCCTTATAGAGCCGAAACCCCAACCGAGATAAACCGAACAGTAAATTGTTAGGCAAGCACAAATACTCGGTAGTGGATGAGACTGTCATTACTGCATACGGAGGGCCAAGTGAGGGTTTCCTCCAGCTTTTCGCCCAACGCTTCATGACTGCAAAAACCCTCCACCCCAACTAGCAAGAGAGCTGAAGGTTAAAGTTGGTACAACCATAACAACAACAGAATAAAAGATTGAAAATAAACAATAGTAGATAAACTACTCAGAACAATACCTAGTTTAAAATGACTGTAGAACCTACTCTTTGCAGAAGATTGAGCCATGAAACCCAAAACACATGATAAGAAAGCTCCAGTGCTTAGAAAACTTAAAGCAGCCACGGTGAGAAATTTTAGAGCAACAACTTCCAGCAACAAGCGAGTGAATGGAAATAGCTGAACAAGAAGGAAAACTTCCATAGAGTACGTTGAAGCCATTACCAAAAGAGGGAAAAATTAAAGGGAAACCACACTACACCGAGGCATAGAACCCCAAGGTTCTCCTCCACCATCTGATCCAAATGACAATCGGAGACCATCGATATGGAGTCAATCTCAAAGCCATCGATGGAGCAGTACAACATTGAAGACCCCAATAGGGTGCCTCCTCCACCTAGGCCGAGCAACAACCAGTGAGTTAATGTGGAGTGAGAGGTCTAGTGGCGAAGAATTAATTACAGCTCACTAACAGGACAGTCATCAAGGACTGAGTTAAATACAAAGGATTATGTATAATAGATTGAAATTCGAGAATGACAAATGGCCTATGGGCTCGGAAAAAATCTCTAAGTGTATAACCTTAATACCTTAAGTCATGGGTTGTGTATATCATGATATGTATGGTTGTACATGATTTATGATAGAGGTCAAATGTTACATTAAGTATGTTAATAATGAACGATTGTGTTGGTAAATTCATAGGTTTTACAATTAAGTTCAATGTGTATCATATAGTAGTTAAAT